>RXPK01004449.1:0-31905 GCA_004143645.1 Protaetia brevitarsis
ATTTGCTTTTGAAAAAGACGGAATCCAAAACGGCGGATCGTAAGATAAATAAACCAATTAAAATTTTACTGGAACGACGTCAGCAGTTCCATTCGGCCCTTTGCGGGCTTGTTTGTTTCGGATTGACGCACGTCCCCTGCTTTCCCTTACATCATCATCAGCTGCTGTATTCGTTAAATTATGGCGTCGAGTGCTCTCTCTTTTCGGTTGTCCCCTCCCTAGTTGGCGTATGTACATTTTCCCGTCCAACGCTTATAAGGTCGATACATCGAGTAAACAATGCTGAAATGTACTGTAGGTTGTAGGTAGACCGCTGTTTATTTGCGTGGATTATTTTCATTAGGGAAAGGACGATTCTAGGGCAGAAAATACCGTATGGATAAATGGATAAAGAATGTGATAATTAGAGACCGGATTATATGCAAAGAAAAACTGGAATATATGCATCGATTTTCCAGAAAATATGCATAAATCTGGGGCATATATGCAAAAAAATTGCGACAATATTCAAAATTTTTACGTAAAATAAATAAAAGCAGAAATTTAAACATTAACTTTACTGCACAATTTTTTTTCACAACATATTTCTAAAATAATTTATAATTAAATGTTTTTCAAAATTGTGTAAAAGAAAGTTTTGTCTTCTATTAGAATACATATGAAGGGTCCACGGGAATAACGATCAAAGTCCATTTTTTGTGAAAATGAGATAAGGGTGCCATTTTGTAGGAAATTCTGAGTATTATAATAATGCGCGTTCAAATTATTTCAAAAACGGTCGTAGTCCGTAGAAATCAAAGTTGTTATAATGTAGTTTCGTGTTAAACCTTTAAGTGTCAAACTTTAAAATTCATTTATCTCGTAATGTATGAATATGGACTTTGATCGTTATTCCCGTGCACCCTTCATATGTTTCGAAATAGAACAGCTTCTTTCAGCATCCACAGATGTAATTGGTGCATTTTTTAACTTATTTGCAATACATTCTAAACTAAAATTAAAGTCGAAATCGTTTACTGCTTCACCTTCCAAAATTTTCTTTACTTTCTTCGATTTCAAATATCCCGCATTTTTATTTATCACTTTTTTAAATTTATCGTATATAGAATTACCTATTGTACCCTTAACTTTCTTACATAGCATATCAAATTCGTCTACTATTTCGACTGATTCCGAGAGCGACATCCCTTGCGTTTCTAGTTTACGAATGGAACTTGAAACAAAGCTATAATTTGATTTAATATACAAAAGGTTTTGTAGCAGTTCTGTTGATGTTACTATCTTTTTACAGTTTTCTAGAGCAATGCAGTCAGCAGTGATTTCAGGAATTACATTTTTTATTCCTTCAAAATTATCGGCGAAAAAAATTGCAGCTTCTAACCATGTACCCCATCTCTGTAATTATCGGTTCGGGAGGCAACTTAACACGGGAAGTCGCTCCTTATAAATTGGATTCGGTAAAGGTGCTTCTAAAAATACTTTTATGACATTGCTAATTAAATCATTAATCAAAGGGAATTGATTCCTAATGTCTTCGGCTACACGATTGAACGCATGAGCTAATTAAGTGGTATGAATAATGTTACTATAAAAAAAATTTCAATTTTGCCCGGCTTTTATGATGTATGGTGCAGCGTCGGACAACATTAGTAAAATTTTTTCACAAGGTATACTTCCAGGTAAAAAGAAATTTGATAAACCTTCTTGAACGAATTGGGCAATTGTCACATTATTTGTTTTTGAAGTTCTTACAATAAATTAAATATGATTTACCTACAATATCTTCATGAAGAATTCCTATTAACAAATGGGCAATGTAACTGCTACACTTATCCGTACTTTCATCTACCATGATATAAATAAAATTATTCCCTACCAATTGTTGACTTTCTGCTATTGTTTGTTGGTAACAAGATGTGACATAATTTTTTCGTAAGGTACTTTCGTCAGGTATATTATGTTTGCAATATTTTTGCAGAAATGATTTCAAATTAACATTGTTTAATCTTGCTAATGGTATGTTAGACGAAATTAATGCGTTACACAGATCCGTATTATATTCTTCTTGTTCTGAGTTTCGTGAAGTTGATGCTACACATTGACGTATAGATTGATGCACACATGCGGATCGCTTTAGTTTTTCACATTTTCCAATATGTGATGGAGTTTTAGCGTGTTGATCAATCAGGTATTTTCTCTCGGAAGACACCTACAACAACAATTGTCGTTTTATATCAAAAGTTAAAGAATTTAAAAACAATTGTAAAGCTTTTAGTAAAATTAAACTTACCAGTTTACTGCAGGCTCGACAAAATATTTTGTCGCCATCCTTTACCAGTTCAGGATATGGCTTAATCCATAAAGAATTTTGTTCGCTATACTTATTGTATGTACGCACAGTATTTAAAAACGTAACACAATTACATGCTGTTTCGCTCAAAGATATTCAATGAATGAATAGTTTATTTGGGAATTAATAATAATAAAACGTATTTACCACATCCCTTCTGCTAGGCGACATTAAACACGTGCAGTTCTTGGAAGAAAGTATTAGAGAAACCAATGTAAAAGATTTATCGTTCTGAGAATTGTCGGTTGTCGATCTACATTAGGAATTACTAGGAATTTTTACTAATAGAAAGGATAAAAAAAAGCTTAAATATGCAATATATGCAACTTTTGTAAAAATATGCATAGAAATGCCTAAATATGCAATATATGCAATCACTAATTAGCGCTAATTAACTTCAATTAGTGTAATACGTCTACATATAGACTATAATTAAAGATATGCAAAAAATAAAATATATGCACTTTGCATATAATCAGGTCTCTAATTATGATTATTGATCCTTTAACATCATACAAAAGGAAAACAGATGTCCATATGATAATTAATAATGTTCAAAAAGCAACTAAAGGCCATATTAGGACATTTAGGTTCATACACTATTTTTTTTTGCCATGGCTATCCCATTTACCAGATTTAAACCCCATTGGACATGTGTGGGATATCATGGGGAGGAAACTATCCACTTTGCACCATCCCCCACAGACTGTGCCACTGTTAATTCACGAAGTTCGAGTTGCTTGCTACGAGGTGCCACACCATCTCATTTTTTTATGCATAGACGTGTACAGGAGTGTACTCAGCTACGGGGTCGCCAAACACATTATTAATTTAATGTTGAAAAATATCTCGCAAATCGTTTCATTTTTAATGTAAAACTATACTGTCAAAAAATCAAATTGAATAAATTATCCTTCTAGATGTAACAGTTCTAAGGTCACTGAGTGTATGTCCTAGAAACAAGAGACCCTGTATATAATTCTAATGCCTCCTTCGTAATAATACCAAAATTCCATAGAAATGCAATGCTCACTTTAAACACAACCTTATTGTGTCCCCGTCCAATAGTATCCGAGCCAGGAACACGTGTTTAGAACAAGTCGCCACGGCGGCAAGGCCACGGATATACAGCACCATGTGTGCCCTTTTGCTAATTAAAGCGAAACCGGCTTCTGTATCACTTTGGGCCCCGAGATACTTTTCCAACAATATCCGAACAACCGCAGGCTGGTGCTGGCTAATTTTCTAATTGTTTTCGGATAGTTATTCTTGGCGTGGGACAGATGCCGTTAGTTCACCTATGTATATACAAAATATGGGCGGATAGAATAGGCTTTTACATATTGTTCGCGCGGTGAGTTCGGAAATTGTGGCTCTGTCAAGGGTATAATTTCAATGGATTAATTGCGTTAATTTTAAATTGGCTAGCCCCGATCCATGAAATTAGATTATTGCTGGCTGTTAATTGTTAGTTGATCCTGGTAAAATTTAGAGATTGTAAATATTGAACTTCTAAATTGTTTTTGTTCATTAAGATACTGGTATGAATTCGATTAATAGAAACGAAGAACTAAGAAAACATAATTTGATCTGAAGACCATGGAACTAATCTGTTTGTAAATTATGCGTAATAATTTAGGTCATTGCTGAATATTTTTCAAAATGAAAAGCGATTCTGCTGTGGTCTGGCACCCGCGTTTCCGGAAATTCAAATTTGCATTTTTATTAATTCCAAATCGTCTTTATCAATACAATGATAGAGATTCCACAATTTTAATATTTTATTTCGAAAAGATTTTGTTGATTGATTTGATTGTTGGAAGTATTTTAATTGTTCTGTTTAAATTTAAATTCATTCAGTTGTACATTTTGCGTGTACCGTATTGTATATGTTCATAGTTTTAGTTTTTATTTTCTTTGATTTCATGCGCTGCTTTGGCACGCAATTGTAAATTTTTATATATGCGACCGTGTTACCGGCCAGTTCTTGGAAGATTGCGGAGTAAGTACTTGTTTTTTTATTTTCTTTGCTGCCATTTTTGGTAAATTCATTTTTATTTAAAAATGTAGTTCGTTTTATTTGAAATTTTCTCATCCTTCAAGGAACTCTTTAATTAATAATTGCTGTTGTATTTTATTGTGTGCACAAGTCGGATGTAAGTTCAGTTATTTTATATTGTTCTAGAAGATATCGTTTTTTTAGTTTAAAGAGTTTATTTTTCCGTTTCTTAGTTTTCAAATTAGTTTTTTTTGTTAATCACCTGGATTAGGTGCAAGAAGCTTTGAGCTTGTGATTAAATTTCAATTTTTTATACTTGTTTTCCACGTTTAAATTAATTTAGTGTGTTGTAATTTTGAGCCACGTGGATTTTTTGTGAAATAGATTTCTTCTAGAACAAATCTACCTCTTTCTTTGTTAAAGGATTTGCATCGTCCTTTTTAATTGTAGAGTCTAATGCAGTTTTTTGTTTCGCCAGAATCTTAATTCATGGTTTTATTTCTGCATCATTGTAATTAAATGTTTTTTTTTTTCCTTTTTTTTTAAAATAAATTTAATGATTGTTAACGTCATTCAAAATTTCACTTCTTTTATTTTTGATTACTTTCACCCACATTTATTTTCAGATAGGTTTTATTGTGTGGACGAAACCCTCAAGTTAGAAGTTCTTTGCGCCCCTTTATTTTTATCCGCTGAGCTAGTAACTTTAATTTTTCATTTTTTTTTTACTTTTCATTTTGCATTTATGCTGGTATCATCAGTACACAGCAGTATATCTTATCGTATATTATTCAATGAAATTCTCAACTTATTTCGAGGAAATTAGAATAATAACAAGTTCGAATTCCAATCTTGTTTTAATTTAACTTTTCATTTCACTACATGTTTCGATCATATTCAGGCAAAAAACGTCATAAATTTATATTAAATATGAAAAACTATGTGTCAATAAATAATATATAGAACATGTGTTGAGAGATATCTCATAAATGAAAATCGCACCTAACTAACTATAAACAATTACACTAACGCATTAAAATATATTCATTCAATTTTGTGAATAGATTTTACAGTTTAGTTAGAGTTAGTTCCCATAAATTTTAACTTTTCCTATGTGTGTCATTTTTTGAATCAGTAATTTGTTCATTTGACAGCTTTTATATCAATCATTCTTAACGTCGGCTGTTTTTGACATCTACCATCTCTTTATATATATGTCACTTTTTTATATTTGTTGATTTTGATCATTTATCCCTTTTTTATGTGCGTACTGCTGTGTATTCGTTTTTTTTAAGTTTCACAGATGTTCATGTTTACTCCGATTTGCCTTTGTCAATGTTTCGGGAAAGTTTTCTCAGATGTTAATAATACATATATTATTTTATATAAGAGTTAGTTATTGATTTGATTGTTTAATTTATTTATTTAAATGTTCCGTTGTTTAAATTAATTTCACTTTTTAATTTGTATAGCGTTCGCTTTTGTTGTTCAATGTCCTTCCTAGAAGTTTTCTTCTATGATCTGTGCGCGGTTTCGTTGCACGCAGCTGTTGATATATGTATGCGATTGTTTAACCTTGTAAGACTTAGTTCCGAGATTGACACAAGAGTAAGTAAACGTAAATTTGTAATTGTTTGCGGCCATTTTGTCAATTCTTTTGATTTAGTGATTTGTTTCGTTTTATTTGATTTTATTTCGTCCAACAAGGAACTCGTTTAATAATAATTGTTATTGTATTATTGCGTACACAATTTAGATATAAGATCATTTATTATTTTTGTTCGGGAAGATATATATTTAGTTTATTTATAGAGTTAATTTTTCGTTTTTTTAAATTTTGCTGATTTGTATTTAATTATTAATCACCTCGGGTTGGGTGAATAGAAGCATTGTGCTTGTATGTAAGTTTTTCTTTTAAAAATTTACTTGAAATCTCCACGATTAATTTAGTTTAATTTAATTTTGAAACCACGTGGATTGATTGATATAAAAGGACTATCTTCCTGAACTATTTTACCTTTTTTTGCCTTGTTAGATGATTTAGCATTGTTCTTTTGTAATTTTAGAATCTCGAGCAGTTTTTTGACTTAGGCCAGGACTTTCTGTCCAGGGTTTTTGTTTTCTGCATAATTGTAATTAACATTTTTTTTTCTTTCTTTTTTTTGTAATAAAAATTTCTGATTGTGAATTAACGTCATTCTAAGTTCTGTTCTCTTATTTTTGTTTAAACCATTTCAATTTTTGGAGTAATTAAGAAAGTCAGATTTCTTTCACCCACTTTTTTACTTTTCGTGATTAGTTTTAATTGTTCTTTTGCGCCCTTTTAAAAATTTATCCGTTGAGCTAGCTAATTTAATTTTTCATTTTTAATTTTCATTTTGCATTTTCTTTGGTACATTCAGTACACAGCAGTACGTCTCTTTGTATCTGTCATTTTGAACATCGACTATTTTGACATCTTTACTTCTCTATGTTTGTAGCTTTTACCACGTGCCATTTTTTACATCTGTGGCTTGTGCTATAACTGTTCATTTTGATAATCTATGCGTTTTGATATTTATCTTGTGTTTTTATTAAGGACATTTGGCATCCTTTATCTCTGATTTTTCTTTTTAAATCTGCCATTTTTCATAACAAAAAAAAAATATGTTTTTGCGTAAGCCTTTCTAGAAAATTCCCTGCATTGACTATAAATATTCTAATACATACATGTGTAAAAAATCAAATAAACTATGTGATATTTTTAACATAAAATTTCTATTTTTTACAGTGCAATTAGAGTTAGTCCATTTTGATGTTCTCTGGATGATAGCCGACACCAAATTTATATGTAGATAAAACTCAATATTTTATAGTGATCTGTAAACTTTTAGTTTGAAAAACGGCACTACCTTTCTAATGTCGTGAATCAGCCCGTCCTTGAAGATTTATATCATAAACTAGAACGATACGGGATCCGCGGGATTATAAACAGTTGGTTCAAATCCTATTTCACTGATAGATGTCCAAAAGTATTTTGCCATAATATTAATTATAATATGATTAACTCCGTTATTCTGTAGCCTTGGGGTACCCCAAGGATCGGTGTGCATCTATTTATGCAGATGATATTAATCTTGTCCTTGCCCGTGTCAACTTAAATTTTCTTTCAACTTTCTTGTCTATACATCGGTGGATGTCATTAAACAAACTAATCGTTAACATGGTTAAAACCAAATGTATTTTATTTAAAAATGGTACTAATATAGACTAAATGGTTTGTTTTTAAACACCACTTTCTCCACATTTGCATGTTTAGCTAAAGTTTTAGGAATGACTCTTGATGACAATTTCTGTTGGAATATCCATGTTGACAATGTAATGTAGCTGGCTCTGAATGGGATTAATGTCAAATTCATTGACTAATCAAGTGTTTATGTATATCATTGTAATTACACTTTCGTACAACGCAATATTAATAGAAATGACTATTCGAACAGACATTCTTGTATGGTTATTCAAAAATAATACATGAATTTGACGTGAATCCATTTCAGAGCCAGCTACAAACATTTAAAGATAGGGCTATTTAGTCTCTTTAACAAAAAGTCGCTCATATCCCAAAATCTATTAAAGATAGGTATAGGGAATGCTGATATAAAGTGATAGGGAATGATATTTACTTCTTAATTCCGAATTAAAATACAGGGTGTTCTATTTAAAAAAAATGAGTTTTCTGCATTTAAAAATATGTCACTTTGTTCCTCAGTTTTGAACACCCTGTATGTTAGAATGTAAAGTGTGCTTACCGTTTTTAGAGTTATATCTACATTCATAACATAGCAAATTTGGAGTCTTTACTTGCAGTATTAACCGAGATATTAATTTCTCACTGATGCAATGATTATGACTAAAAAAAAAAAAGAAAAGCTTAAATAACTCAAAAATGGCAACATGTAGCTATAGGAATAGCTAATGAAAACTGACGTATTTATAGTTGTAGAATGAATAAGAAATTATATCATTCTATTTAAAATAACAAAGTTGACATCCATTTCCGGTCAACCGGAGGTGATATTTTGATTAAACTATTTTACATTTATAGTTCCAATCGAACAGATACTGGTGCCAAAATCTCAAATATAAGTAAATAATAGAACATCATAAACTTTTAATGAACCAGTTACGTGGAATGCCCTGTATATTAGAAGTATCTTTTGTTCATAGAAATTTTACACATTTGAATGCCAGCACTAATCATTTAAAGAAAAGATTTTTTTTAACCTCTTTCACGTATACTTCACTTTTGATGTCTAGTTTCATTAATACAATCTAACTTTCTATAGCTTTTGACTGTCATTGTCGTTGTCAACATATTCATTCCTCAAACCGTATTTTCTGGATTCAATTTTTTATTAAATTTTCACATTAATTTTAATTTTTTTTAAATATCCTCTCTCTTTCTGAAATATCTCTCTACATATAAAACGGTGAAACAAAGTTTTATCAAAAAAAAAAAGAAAAATCTTTCTACTTCAAAACACATGTAAACAAACCGATTATCTCTAAACTATATACCGCGCCCAAACAAAACAATTTCCACTCCGTTAGATGCATGACGTTACAATTTCGACTAAATCACGAATTGATTCAGTCGCTATCAAAACTCTCTTGGCGTAATATCATCAGCTTCGCAAACTATAGATACTACATATCCAGTTAGTATCTATACTATGCAACAATGCCACTTGAGACCTGTAAGCCTACCTAGCACAATAGCTTGCTTAAATAATAATCGATGGCCCGTGTGAGTTATAGATGCATGGGAATTACTAATGCGATATTCGGAGGAATAACAGGCTGCTTACAACGTTGAATGCATGCAACGTATTAGTACAACAACCAGCGGATGTATATTGGCAGTTGGCACACTCAAACAAAAGGATACGCTGAACAAAGCAGTTAACTAGGTTGTTCGCGGCAAGCCTTTCGTGGCGTTAGTACTATATACGGAAAGAGACGTACAAAATGTGCTTAGGCTATTAACGGTTCCAATTAGCTTCACGCGCTTATAAGTAGTGCATATAGCTTGTATGATTTTTTGCGGTAGGGTAGAAACATGTTTTAGGCAAATACCATGTGATTCAAAATGATTGTCGTAAGAAAAAAACTGTTTTCCGGAAAAAATTATCTATGCTTATTACCAATTAATGAGCGAAGTTAGCTACATACAATTTCATACATTAATGAATTTTCTTGACATTTAGCGATATTGGCGTGCGTGTTGTAGTACTGTTCGATTATTTATTTCATAATTTTTTTCCAAATCGTTTTATATTACATCTAATATCACAACATAGTATTTTCTGAATACTGTAAGAAAATAAGGGAATTTATCTGTGGTTAATAGCTCACAAACAGGTAAATAATCAATATTAACATTAAGTGAAATTGTTATTACATTTTTATAATTTTACAGGCTTATCATACACTTCAGCGCAACGAGCTGTCAAAAGAAAGTTACATTTTCATCCTATCAAGTTTCTACGTACAGGAATTATTACATTAGATCACGATAGGCGATTGGAATACTGTCATTGGTTTAATAACAATTTAAAGGACGATGCTTGCTAAACAAATCATTTTTCTCGGATGAGCCTGGTTTTATCTAACATACTATATCAATTTACAAAACTATCGTATCTGGTCTGCAGAAAAATCACACGAATTTCGGGAACGCAATTGCATCGTAAAAGTTGGAAGTTTGGTTAGCTATGTCCAGGCAACGAATAATAGGGCAATTTTTCTTCGAGGAAACTGTAACAGCCCACGTTACAACAGATGTTGGAATTGTTTTATTGCAGAGTTTAAAGAAAATCAGCTTGAAAGCAGGTTATTTCAGAACGATAATGCTCCAGCACATACTACTCGACAAACCTGCCAATATCTTCAACAGTTTCGTTAGAGCACAAAGATGGCCACCAAGATCACTTGATCTAACCCCATTAGATTATTTCATGGTCGGCTATCTAAAAAATAGGATCTATAGAAACCGCATGCATACCATAGAAGAACTGAGAGATGCAGTTTTGTCACTTAATAATTATACTAATTGTATGTTATAATTTAAAGTAATAAATAAATTTAGTTAAACACCAGTTAGTACTGAATTGTAAAATCATAATTTAGTAAAGTTAAATTAATTACATTTCATTTTTACAAGCAGAAACACCAATCCATAGTCGTTTATATAGAGTTCAAATATAAGTTACGTTTTCCTTATTTATGACAGATCCGTTTACTTTCTTATGTTCCAACACTGACTTAATTCAAACCTTCATTACAAACACGCGGCATACACCTACACCCTGTTACTATCTATAGGAGCGGAATTGACAATCATTTTGAATCTCTGTGTATAAAGCGAAGACAAATGCTTGAGAGATTTTCACCGTTTTCTTCATGAGGAATACTTTCGTCTTTATTTGTGATTGCAAATTATTTTCGAAAAGAAGTTAAGAAAATAAGTATCTTGAAAGATTTTCTAGTCATGTAGTTCGAAAACAGCAAATATCTTATAAATAAATGAAAAGAAAATACTCTAAAATAATGTTTACTGCTTTCAGTAGACTCCATTATCTATTTATTAGCCATGAAAGAATAGAAAATACAATTTTTCAGCTATCACCTTGGAACGTACAAAAGAACCATAGAAATTATGCCTGACGTGGCACTGGAACTAATACTCAAGATAAGATTTTTTCGTTTTGGTCATACATTACATAAAAAAAAAGTCTCTTGGCTTTTTTTATGTAATCCATTTCTTTTACACATTCAATTATACTAGCCATTTCAGTATTCTGGTACGCTGTACTAACAATAAGTTATACAGATCTCTAGCTAGTTGATCCCTTGGGTTCATTTTTGAACTTGCCATTATTTGATTCAATTCCTTACCCGTTCCCGTGCTGCATTTGTGGACACTTCTAAAACCTAAGACCGTTTTTTTGATAACTCATCGGCTGTTTCATTTCCTTCGATTGCATAATGTCCATTTTATTGCGAATGTTCGTAAAAAAACCTTCGATCGAGAATTCAATTCTAGATCACATGGTATAAAAATATGCAGAGTATTCCATTTGAAAAAAAAACTTTTGGTAATAAGAATTTATGCCAAATCAGCCCTCGGTATTGTATGTATTGAAAGTAAAATATTTTGGTGATCATCCTAGACTTCAAGCTTAATTGGAATCAACAACTTCAGAAGACTAAAACCATAGTGGAGGCAAGACTTATATTGGCTACAAAAGCTTCTGGAAAGACATGGGAGTTAAGACCTAATATGATGTACTGGATATACATCAAGTTGATCAGATCTATGATCGCTTATGTACCTCTGGTATAGTAGACAAAGGTCCTGACACATCGTGGATAATGGTGATCCGTGTAACACATTTGTGCTACAAAAAGCAGAAGACAGGTTGTAGAGGAACACGCAAGGGGATGTTGGAAGAGCAAACAGAAATACAAGAGGGAAGGTAAGGGCAATCAATCCAACCGTTGATTAATTTCCAAATAAACTTGGCTTCGAGAACTTATCTTCGGTGATTCAGAGATACAAAGTTGTGGTCTTACAGCAAAGAGCAGTAAATCAATTCCACGTTCAAAATACATACCAGTCGCCTTGAAGGAAAGAAATTTTAAAGAGCGATGTTCTAACTTCTCAACAGATAATTGCTGGTAAATATATAACTTGAGACTCATATTCTAGTTTACTAACGACGAAGTTAAAAAAAAGTAATTTCAAAACAGATATTTTGTCAAAGTACTTACAAGAATGCATGACAAACCCTAAGTTTTTGGCTGCCGATACGAGGAGTTGAGTGATGTGGCAGGAACAGTTAAAGCGCTTATCAAAATACACCCCCAGATCTTTAATAGTATCCACATTGCTTAAGTTTTCACCATTAATAAAATAAACAGAATGAACTTCAACTAATGGTGAAGCCCATTGAAATGCAGAATAAACTTTGTTGCAATCAGCCTTGCGGTTGCATTTTCTAATGTTTATATTCAGCTTTGAGGACAGTGATATCGCAAGTGTGTAACATCATCCCAAGTTTTGATGGTAGAATAAATCTTTAAATCTTCTGCGTGAGCAAGAGTAGAACATGATAGTAAGGACAGCAAATCATTTATACAAAGGATAAATTAAATAGGATCCAAGTTAGATCCTTGAGGTACACCAGACAGAGGCGAGGAACTACGAGATTCAAAACCGTTATAGTGTACATAGCTGTCTCTGCAGCTGAGATAAGACTGCAATAGACAGAGAAGTGCTCGACTGAATCCGAATTTTCGGAACAATATTCCATAATCAATAGTATCAAATGCGTTGTTTAAGAAATGGGAGACTAAATACAAAAAGCCAAGTGTTTCCCGAAGGCTCCTTTTTAGACGGCTTTGGAAAACTTTTTTTTTCGGCCGATTTAGCAACTAAGAAAGTTACTGTTGCTTTTACACCAAGTTACATTTAAATCACTGTGAACGACACTTGCCTGTGTCTCCTAGTTAGCATAACATTCCACTTTTGATGGATTCAGTTCCGCCTATACATAGTTTGTCGCGACTCCTAAAACGATTACCCTCAGAATATACGTACTCCAGCCTTCTTGAATGATCGACGCACTGGCGGCGGCTCCTCGAAACGATGGAAGAATGCACATTGTTTACGCGATATGCGAATTCGCCTCTGAATCTCCCTTAAATCTGCCCTAATGGCGGCGAGGAGAGAGATACGTAACGACCGCGCAAGGAGGGAGTCTCTGCTTGGAAATGAATAGTGTTGAATAATTAGGTACGTAGCTAACTGAATTATAAGTTGTGGAAGTTTTAATGAAGAGCCATTTACTGATGTACGGCAACCGGAGCGTTTGGAACAATGTTACACACAAAGTCTGTCCTCCTTATTGTGTGATATAGGAGTTTAAGGCAAGACTTGTGTGTTGTATCACGACTGGGTTTCGCTATTGTAAAATCAGAAGTTTAGGGGACGCCTGGTAAGGGTTTGTTACTGAGGACCGGCATCGATATTCCACTATTGAAGTTTCCATTTCTTTCCTTTTTTATCATTATTTGGTCGTTAAGGCTTAGGATATCACTATGCAGATTCATATATTGTATGTTACCTTTTAATTTTGAAATTCATTAAGGAGAGGAAAACGAAACCGCTTAAATATTATGAGCAAAGCACGACGGAAATATTTCAAGGACTGTCTTGGCAAACTAATGTGTTTATGATTGCCATTAACGTAAGTTTAATAAATAAAATTTTAATGTGTGTCTCCCTGATTTTGATAAAATTTTATTACTTTCTTTTTTAGAGTTCCCTTTTTTGTTTTAAGGCGGTGAAAGTTACTCCTAAGGTAGTAAGTGCAAACGTAATTTCATTATTAAATTTTTATTTATTTTTACTTACGATATATTGGCAATCATAAACACATTAGTTTGCCAAGACGTCAAAAAGGAGTTTTACGTTTTACAAATTCGGATCGAATTTCCAAGTCACATGGCATCCCTTAAAGTTGAAGCTCTGCAACTACAGAGAGTGTCCTTGAGTAATACTGCATGGGATCTACAAACTGATAAACTTTCATTAGAATCTGTGATCAGTCATGAACAACACATCGATGATAAAGTCTGAACAAAATCGTTTCACTTGAACGGAAATTTTTTCATAATTATCACTAGAGACCGGATTATATGCAAAATGCATATATTTTATTTTTCGCGTATTTTTAGTCTATATGTAGACGTATTACACTAACTGATGTTAATTAGCGCTAATTAGTGATTGGATATATTGCATATTTGGGCATTTCTATGCATATTTTTACAAAAGTTGCATATATTGCATATTTAAGCTTTTTCTTATCCTTTCTATTAGTAAAAATTGATAGTAATTCCTAATGTAGATCGACAACCGACAATTCTCAGAACGATAAATCTTTTACATTGGTTTCTCTAATACTTTTTTCCAAGAACTGCACGTGTTTAATTTCGCCTAGCAGAAAGGGTGTGGTAAACACGTTTTATTATTATTAATTCCCAAATAAACTATTCCTTCCTTGAATATCTTTGAGCGAAACAGCATGTAATTGTGTTACGTTTTTAAATACTGTGCATACATACAATAAGTATAGCGAACAAAATTTCTTTATGGATTAAGCCATATCCTGAACTGGTAAAGGATGGCGACAAAATATTTTGTCGAGCCTACAGTAAACTGATCGTAAGTTTAATTTTACTAAAAGCTTTACAATTGTTTTTGAATTCTTTAACTTTTGATATAATACGACAATTGTTGTTGTAGGTATCTTCTGAGAGAAAATACCTGATTGATCAACACGCTAAAACTCCATCACATATTGCAAAATATGAAAAACTCTATACGTCATTATTATTATATTATTGTAATATTTGTAAGTTGCGAACGTCAACACAACACCTCTATTCATTACGGTGCCGGTGTTATATGATTTAGTATTGTTTATGTGTCTATGGATTAGGTACATAGAATGCATACGTGCACGTCCGTATCATCAACGTTTTCATTCGTTTGTCCGTTACATGTTATAGTTTATAATAGTATACGATTAGGGCAGATTAGGGTTAACTGTGTAATTAATTGTTGCGGGGTGTGTTTTAGTTTTTATGGTGACTACGAGGTAAGCAAAACTTTGAACATGTCATGGCATTTATAAGATAATTGGAATGCTCAATATCGCTATGTACAGAAATCGTTTAATAATATAATTGTAGGAATTTTATGCATCATATTATGTACTGCATCTACCAGATAAATTGCTAGTTGATTTGCTTAAGAGATTCATCTCGGTAGATAAGCGTCATAACCTCAAATAGAGGTTAGAATACGTTGTGTTGCTTTATTGTTTGTACGTAGAATGTTTTCAAATATTATGAAATAAAGTAAAAATAAGTATCGTAAGTATTAGAATGTAGCTACCACTCCAATTGTTGTAAATGCTCCAAATGTATTAGTAGGGGTTGATAATGTTGTACGATGTTTTATTCATGGTATGATCTAATACAATTGGCATTGTTTTAGAGGCCACAAGGAAACGCCATGAGAGCGCCACTACCGAAGATATGAAAAAAGCCATAGGGTTGTACCTGGCACCAGCCAAGGCTAGACTTAAAAATGAGTATTTTTTCATTTTTATTGGCTTATTCAAATAAAATGATAATAAATACGTTTGTTTTTTTATTTAGAACACTTCAATTAAAAAATAGTGATTAATTTGATAAATTTGATTGTTTGCCTTAAAAGATGCCAGAATTATTGATTATTAACTTGTATGGTGAGTGTGAAAAAACAAGTTCTTGCCTTTTAGACAACTCTATGTATGTTTCAACTTTTCGTTATCGACGTTATACATTCTAAATAACCAAGAACAATTTTAGCCCATTTTTGACAAATTAAATAGATTGCATAAAAAATCTCAATTTTCATATAAATATTTTAGAAAAAATATAGCGCTTACATAAATTTTAGAATATGAAATAAATATTTTAATTGAATATTTTATCTATATTTAGAAAAAAATATGAAAAATATATTCAAAAACCTCTCACGAAAAATATTTATAAAATATATTTTTAAAAATATCTATGTAATATTTCTGGCTCTTAGGGTTACATCTATTTATTTTGCTATTTATTTCATATCGACATATGCCATATGCATATACAATATGTCACGCAGGAATAAAAATATTCTATTCTATTCTAATGAGATAGACATTTTCGGAATGAATCTAGCCTGAAAACGTTAAAGATTCGTAGAGACGATGACTGGAGGAAAATAAAAATACGCCGCCACAACTAGCGAGCCCAACAGATGGCGCTACGAAGCAAAAAGGATCATAACAGCCTTTACTACTCGATATTACAAGATTTTATTTTTAATTTAGCGATAAAATTACAAAAAAAACACGAAGCATCCTTACAAAAAGATCTACACAGCGGAGTTTTTATTGTTTCCGGCGTGGAGATGAATAATTCGCCCGATCAAATATTTAAATTGCTCCGTTGCTTATTAAGGCGCATCTTTTTTCGCGTCGTAAGCATCCCTTTGTTTATTCACGATGTTCGGGGTGAAAAAAAAAAAAAATTGAACGAAATTAATCGACGCTATTTTCCGTTCGTTTTTCATCCGAGACGCGTACAGAGGCGTGCGCGCCGCCCGCGCGCCCTCTGTCATTAGAGAGTAAAAGTGGAAAGGGCGGCCATAATCGCAATGGCACCGCGATGGCCAACTCGTGCGTTTTAATATAACAGAAAGATTGGACTAATGGTAGAGCGTAGTGGCGTTCTCTTGCTGAACTTTCATTAAGTAAATTGTGCTTAATTTTTCGAATATTACGCCAGAGAGGGAACGGCGATTTCCCGGTCGTTAGACGAAATCGAGTGGGTCCTTACGGGAACGGTATCAAAATTTTATTGTACCTAAATTGCGGAGGGAACACCGCATTAGGGGCTAACTGTAGGGGCGTCCCGTTACTAAAACGTTTGCACAAGTTCGATAATACCAGGAGGTACCTAAATGTCCATTGACTGATCTGATGAACAAACACATCATTCCTTTGCAGGCGGCTGCCGTGGAATTGCGGCTTGAGAATCGTGCTATTTAGGTAGTTTTTATAGGAACATGTTGTATTGTCTTTGGTACTTATACAACAGGATGTTTACGGTATCATGATTTTACTTTCAAGGAGTGATTAAACGTCTCAAAACAAGGTTATTAATGAAAAATATTTTACGAAAGTTGCATAATAAGAGTAATTTTAATGATAAAGAGATGTAATTTATATTTTTAAGTGCACTGAGAAAAATGGGCTAAGTAAAGCGTTTACTTGATAAAAAATTATTTACAATAGATTAAGTTTTTCTTGGAACTATTCTCGTTAATTAATACCTGCAACTAAACCCAGTTTCCTGAATGCAAGTTGTTACTGTAAATAGTGCTTTTATTAACGGCTATTTCACAGCGTACCTGACGAATTTGTAGTAAGTTACGTATTACTTATGACTACTGGTACTGTATCTAACTACAGCACATGGTTAGTAGAAGTAACAACAATGTTGATCGCTATTAAACTCATGTATTTTAACATTGCGTAGGCTTTCACGGCCGGTGTAACTATAACTAACAGCTTCTTGCGGGTTTCGCCCTGTGCCAAAACTTTCGCTCGAGGTTTCGCTGTTGATACTGACAGTTTCTTCAGGATAACTGAACTGATTCTCTATGGTCCGACATTCTTCTTATATACGCCCCTGGTGCATCCAACCGTGTAGTTTCCGCTCCATTAACCGTGACGGTTCGTAGTAGGCTCTTCCACGTGTTGCTAAGGTGGTACCCTTCTTCTCTGTTAACGGTTTTATTCTTCTCTATTTCTATGGCTTCCCTGATGAGTCTTTTTCCATAGTTCTTGGTGGTAGTTATTACTTTTATATTCTTGAAATCCATTTTGTGTCCGGTGTCCTGCATGTGTTCTGCCACCGCTGATTGATCGGTCCTTCTTAATCTTGCGTCCCTCTCATGTTCTTTTATTCTTATGTCGATGGTTCTTCCTGTTTGTCCGACGTAGCACTGTCCGCATTGGCATGTTATCTTGTAGATACTTTCTGTGCGCCCCCTTGGGTATCTTATCCTTTGCGGTCGGTAGATACTGCTGGATCGACGTTGCAGTCCCGAAGCGTACTTGTACGTTACGTTTCTTCAAAATTCGGCCTACTTTTTCGGTGACTCCTGCTATGTAAGGTAAACACGCCATCCCTCTTCGTGGTTCTGTAGTTGTCTTCAGTGTCGTCTTCTTCTTAGTGGCTCTCCTTATGTCGATGTCAGTGTAACCATTCTTCTTCAGTGCTTTCTCCAAATGTATCTTTTCATTGGTAAGATGTTGTTCGTCACTGATGGTTTCCGCTATGGGTAGCAATGTTTGTACTAATGTTTTCTTCTGCATCGGATGATGGTGAGATCTTGCATGCAGATATCTATCGGTGTGCGTCTTCTTTCTAAATACTGCGTGCTGTAGCATTCCCTCTTTTGTTTTCTTAACCATAACATCCAGGAAAGGGAGATTTCCATTTTGTTCTTTCTCCATGGTAAACTTCATGGCTGGGTGCTGTGAGTTTATGTGTTCCAAGAACTGTTGTAGTTTTTCTTCTCCGTGTTGCCATATTACAAAGGTATCGTTTATATATCGCAGCCAACACTTGGGTTTCATATCGCTGGAACTTAGGGCTTCTTCTTCAAATGCTTCCATAAACAAGTTGGCTATTACTGATGATAAAGGGCATCCCATTGCTGTTCCGTTCTTCTGCTCGTAGTATTTTCCTTCATACAAAAAGTATGTCGTGGATAAGCACAGTTTCACTAATTCAATGATGTCTTCTTGTAGTCCAAGTTCTGGAAGTAAGGCCAGTGCGTTCTCCGTGGGTATGTTAGTGAATAGCGATATAATGTCGAAACTTATTAAAATGTCTGTAGGTTCAGTCTTTAGCGTACACAGAATATCTACGAAATGTTTCGAATTCTTCACAGACGTTGCAATTTGTCCGGTATATGGCTTTAGTAAGTTAGCTAAATATTTCGACAAATCGTAGGTCGGTGATCCAATGTTGCTTACAATCGGTCTTAATGGCACTCCTTCTTTATGTATTTTTGGTATTCCATACAGCCTGGGTGGTCTAGCGGCTCTTGGTAGCAATCTGTTCTGCATCTCTTTAGGTATCGATGCAATCTTTATGCTCTTCCTTACTGTTTTTGTGATTTTCTCCGTTGGATCTTTTCTTATTTCCTTGTAGGTGTTCTCGTCAAGTAGTTCATTCATCTTTTTCCGGTAATCTTCTTTATTTAGTAGTACTGTTGCATTCCCTTTGTCTGCTTTGAGGATAACGTTGTCTTCTTCAGCTTTCAAATTTGTAAGTGCTACCTCTTCTTCCCTGGATAGGTTGCGTTTCGGTGGCTTTGCTTTCTTCAATGCTCTGCTTACTTCTTGACGCACTTCTTCCGCTTCGATGTTCGGAATTTCTTTGATCGCCGCTTCTACCTCCATGATGATTTCTTCTGTTGGTTCTCTTTTGGGTGCAATGACGTAGTTCATCCCTAAGGCAAGTACTTTTGTTTCGTCTGCAGATAGTAGTTTCGTTGATAAATTAATCACAACGTTCTTCAGTGTACCAGGTTGCTCCTTGATCTTCTTTTCTTCCATCCTTGCAAACTTCATATATGTAGTGTACTTCATATACTTATCATAAGTAACATAACATATAACACTTAAGTTACCGGTATGAAGCAGACCGTAAGTAACTCACATTGCTTCTTGTTAGTATCAGTGTTTAGGATCTCTTTTTTACTAGTGCTAAATAATCTGTGCTTTTGTCCCCTATCCAGCTGAACTTTTTACTTACGATAATTGTATTTTTATTTATGATTATTCAATTTTACTCAGTGTGGTGATTAAATTTTTTTTTTTTAGATTGGTTGCATACTTAAAACAAGTCACCTGGGTTGAAACCTTTTCTGAAAGCATGGTACTTGCAATAAAAGTGCTCCCAATTTCAAATTCGAAAGAGTGCACAAAGTACGTATTGCGCATGCGCAAAGAAATACTTAAAGGTACTTTTTAGGCCGTGCTAGCGCTAGAACTTAGCGCTAGATCTCAGCGCTGCCAACGTCAAAACTAGTTGAATAAGGCTATTGTTCTGACTTGGACAGTTCATGGACTGTCATGCCTACTGGGCATTATCTCAAATTGTATGTAAATCTTTACCACATTGTTTTTTAAAATCAACACGAACGCATTAAACAAGAACGTCGCTTTATTTGTTGCAACGCACACAGAAAATCGACCACGCAAAATACTTTACAAACCCCATGTGCAGCAAATATGTTACACAGCAGGAACGCGGACACGCACAAAGTACACTTTACTATGCAGGAATACGGAAATTGTACCCGCCACATTGCTAATAGTTTCGTTTAAACGTCCGACCACAAAAGCATTACCGACTGATGAATAATTTATGTACAAGTCGCCAATGATAGATGAACGCATCCACGTTCCGCCGAACGGCGAGTTTGTCAGTAATTAAACCCAAATTCGCTTACGATTGACAATCGGGGATTTGCGAGAGGTAGCACAGCAGGGGCCCGACCGCGTTCCATTTTCCATTTGCGTCTTTTCTTACCGAAGCGATGTGTTGCGGGTTCGATTCAAACCGAATGATTGTCCATCACCGAGATAATAGTGTATCTATAAAGGTGGGTGAATTAATAGAACCCAAGTGACGTAGCTATTGAATATTTAGAACGGGAAGGAATGTTAGCAGATCAGCAGTATGATTGGATTAAGGGCATGTTGGACTCTAATATTTATTACTACAAACTAGAAGAGTGAAATTTATTTAAAATAAGAATAAAAATGAATGGATAACTGAATTATTCTTATTCGGAAATAATAAATGATCTTGTTATTCATTATCCCGTTATTCAATAATAAATTGTTATTCAAATAATTATTTCAGTAATTATTATAAGCACTAAAACTATAAGGGGCAATATTTAAAGGTGAATTAATTTCTTTTAGTTACTTGTGTTTCTGTTAATACCGTTTAAAAACCCTTTATAGACACCAACAACACGTGAAGAATGGCTGAGCATTGCTGTAGACTACGAAAATGAATAAAAATGTTATCAAGAGTGAGGTTATGTATTTTGTTTGACAATCGCAACTCCAAAATTAAATTTTTGCGCAGATTCTCGCCCACTTTCTTGAAAATATTATTCATAATATTGAACAAGTTCAATATTTTTATTACGATGTAAATTTCAGAGGAAAATTTACTGTATTACACTACAAATAATTTTAATGGAATTTTTGCTATAAATTTTCGGCAAAGTTTCCACTATAGTTTTCCTTATAATTCTCACACGTGTAAAACGGTTCTTAATCATTTCTTACCTAATTTCGTTAAGTATTAATTAAAACAGACAAAGCAATGTAACAAGAGTGGTAAAGTTTTACATCATAGGAAATTTTCAAAATAACTACGTTGCCTTTCAAGGCGAGAGGAACGCCAAGATCATTTCTACTAAACTGCGGCAGTATTCCATCACATGTTTGAAATTATTATTATTATTTGAGGACTTTTTGCAACTAAGCTATTTAAAAAATGAGAATGCCATTGTTCACACAGAAAGAGTAAGAAGGAGTTTTCTTTTTTTTAAATTGATTTACTGGCCACTGATATCTCACAATGCGTCAACTTTTGGACAGGCGCTGCTCCTAATATCCCCAAAAACATATTTAAGACCAATATTGGAGCGGTATCAAACACGAATGAAAAGTATGTGAACATTAGAACGTCTTAGTTTATTGTCGAAACGAAATGCATGGTTTCAAGTATTTAGAAATATAGTTTAAGAATGCTTCCCGGTAAAAAAGTCCCTAAGTGTTCAATGAAACAAAAACTCTTAATATTACATGTAATAGGCATTACATTAAAGATTGTACAACCATATAAGATTGTTACATTAGTTACCTACCTACGACAACTCATGTACACTACGTATGAATTAAATGTGAATGACGGGGTGTCGTGAGATAGGCAACCAATTTTACAAGATCATATAGTTGTGATCCGTAATGCGCAATACGTCTATTACGTAATATTCCGATTCGTATTTAATTATGCCCTTCAGACTTTTGCCGAGAAATATTCTTAACCATATATCATCTAGCGGCACTAAATAGTTCATGAGCTATCCGAAATAGTTCAATGACTGCATTGCCAGCTTTATGCTACAGTCGCTTGCGGGTGAGGGTTTGACACGTGGCTCGTAGGGGGCGCACAAACTGAACTCTTCTTCACTTACAATTAGTGTGTGATTGTACCTAAAGCTTGAGATGTGATTAGCGGATGAAACTGGGTTTATACACTCGAAGGAGCGCTGATGACGCCTGGCAGGCAGAAACTCGCATCCGTTCCTAGTGTTTTCCCACTTTCTTTGCTCTTACTAGTAGGGTAATTCCTATAATAGAGCATAAGCCCCGCCTGGTGGCATATTCTATCGGTTCTTTGATGATTTTATTATTGAAACTGGGATATTAGTATTCCAATTTTCATCATTCGACAACGACTGAGAGACTGGTATTCAAGATGCATTTGGAGATAGTGGGGTTAACAAGCGAATTATAACTGATAACTTATCTGTATCGCGCACGTACCCAAATCACCTTGATTCTGGCTCATGTATAGTTACTTCCTTATATTTTACTTTCTAAATTCACCTGCTTATATCTTGCTTCATATCTTACTTTCAACATCAGTACACAAGTCCACAGACGTAATTAACTGCATCTGCAAGTCAGCTTTATAATCCTTTACTACCGTACAATAACACACGCAGACAATAGTGGATGAAGTTCGTGGCACATTTAGCAGCCACGGTCCAGGATTAGGAACAACACGCCGCGGTTTACAATACAACTTCTATAATTACTCGACAAACAGAAATGCAGATATAATTCAACGAACCACCATTACAATAGGGACTGGGAACTTCCCATCTTGTGACGAGATTTCATTATTATATTCGTGTGTATAAACGAAAGACCAGATTAAAATAAGTAAGAGAACATGTAAGTTTGCTCATTTTTTAATGTAAGAATTATATTTAAACGACCTACATTGTTAATTTTTTTTATTCTGGTACACCAATTATATATATATTTATAATCGATAACTAAATAAGTTAAGGTGTAGGAATATTTCTTTTCCCTTCACCTATGGACCAACCTCTCCCATTCTCTTCTATTTTCTGCCATCTTCTTTGCTTCTACCCAATCTTTGTTTCTTTTCAATAATATTCTTACTATCACATCGTTCCAAGTTTGTGTAGGTCTTCCTGATTTTCTATTTTTCTGTATTCTTGCCTCCCATATCCTTCTAATTGGTTTCGATATTTCCATCCTCAATAGTTGTCCCGACCATTCTAATTGTTGTTCTTTAATAAATTCTAAAGTTGATTGTATATTTAAGTCTCTTCTTGTATCTATGTTTCTGATTTTGTCCCTCTTCGTAATTCCTCGAACTCTTCTCAAGAACTTCATTTCAAATGCTCGTATCTTACTCGCTTTTTTGTTTGTTTTGTTTTTTGTTTTTCATTTAGTGTCCACGATTCGCAACCATAAGTTAGTACTGGTATAAAAATTGTTTTAAATACTTTAATTTTGGTTTTCTGAGATATTTCTTTTTTATTTATAAGCTTATTTTCCACGGTGTAGGTAGTACAGATCCATTGTTTTCTCGGCCCTTTCGTTTATTTCTGCTTCTTGTGTTCCATTTTCATCTAATGTTACTCCGAAATATTTGGGGTAGGTACTGACTATAATATTTCCACTAACCTCTATATTAACTTCCATGTGTTCATTTCCTACGACCATCACTTTTGTTTTAATTATGTTTAATTTCATTTTGCTTCAGTTCTTTATACCATATATCAATGTTGTGCTGTAAATCTGTCTCGTTTTCGTTAACTATAATATGTAATATCGTCTGCAAACACTCTTTCCCAGATTTTTACTTTTTGTAGTTGTTGACCTTCAGCCGACCTTCATTTCTTTGTACTTTCTTTATCTAACTCCCTTCTTGCAGAGTCTTTAGTAATAGTATCTTCTAGAGCCCTCCTTGGCTGGTTCGTCGGCTATTACATTGCCCTTTATATCCTCATGTCCTGGCACCCAAATGAGAGACACCGTGTAGTCTCGTGCCAGTGTATTGAGGGATTGTTTGCAGTCTCTAACTAGTTTTGACGTGCCTTGATAGCAGCTTGACTGTCAGTCATTATACTTATTTTCCTCATCATGCAGCCCTCCTTTGCAATCATATCTGCACAGGCTGCAAAGGCGAATACCTCTACCTGGAAGACCGTTATATGCTTCTCCAGCCTTATGGATATCCTTTGATTAGGGCTGGGCCTACAAATACCGTCTCCTGTGCCCTGGCTCGATTTGGATCCGTCCGTGAACCAGTTATCAAGAGCAGTGATCTCACTACGTACCTGGTCTCTGTTCGGTATGGAGATTTTCATCTTTTCAGTGAAAATAATATCGGGTGCCATACTGTCCGTGTGTCCATCATACCCCTAGTATCAGTGTGCCCTCCGAACCTAAAGTTGGGATGCCACAAGTTGTTGGTTTTTAGTCTAAGGCTCGCATTAATAGCCTCCGCTTTCACATAAATCTCCAGCGGGGGGCGGCCCACAATGGTCTCCAAAGAAGCGCTTCCTCTGCTATTGATTGCACCAGTGATTCCTAGCAATGCCTGTCTTTGCTTACAGAGTAAGGTTTTTGCCATGGTTTTCCCTTACTCTTGATTTTATATAAGTATATTATATATAATCAGTGTCCTTGGCGAATGCTGGGAGATAACGAAAGTCGTTCCATGGGCGCATTTAATAATAATGATAGCTGACTGTATTACAGTAGACTCGCGATTATGTGAACTAATACACATTTTACATTTTTTTTATCATTTTTCAATAGTAATATTCGTATGGTCGCGAGGCTACTGTATTATATTTTTGTTATTAAAAAACCATAGGGAAGTTATTTAGTTAGAGTAGGATCATTTCAATTATTATGGAACCCATATAGGACTTAGAATAGGTAGTCTCGTGTAGTACCTTTTCAAGTGGAGCACGGGGTTAGGATGATTTGTAATAATTTAGTTTTCATAAATAAAGTGTCTTTGCTTCACTGCGGAGGACACTTCTGTCCTTCTCCACCATACTACTGCCCTACTGGTGTGTAATTTATATGTATATCTTTCTTAGTCTATATACCCAAATTTGCCATCGTAACAAGACTTGAAGACTTTCTCGTTAGGAAACACAACTTTGTTCCAAAAGACCTTTCTTCAAATATTGAAGTGCAACTCCAACCCTGTTTTCTTATAGTGCTTCTGTTAAAAAAAAGGCTTTCTGGCAGCGTTCCTGCTAGACAAACCGGCTGCTCATATTTTTAATGGGATAGCTCTTATTGAACCAGAAAAAAATTGCAAGTTGGCGAGCTTCCACAGCGTGCTAACCAAAGCTGCATCCTCTTCATCAGTTTGTTGCTTTAGAACGTTTTGGCGTAACAGCACGTGCAACTCTGCGGCAGGGTGTTAATTTTTTTTTTATTTTGGAAGTGCAACTATGTATTCAGGCATCAGGCTCCAACCTCCAACCTCCTTCCAGTTTGCTGGTGGTCCGATTTTTTTGAGCTTCTCTTAGATTTCTCGGCATTTTTGTTGATAGTGATGTTGAATTGGAATAGCTACTGCTAAAATTGCTACATATGTCACTAATATAGCAAATAATTTACAATAGAAAAATCTTGATGTTTCCAAATTAATGGCTGCTACGGTACATACGTATTGATCGCGAAACCAGACGATACAATCTATTAGTAATTAAATTCTCCCCAGTTTATCATGAAAAGAAAAGTAATCTCCCAAAATCGACAATGTATAGGGCAACTCTATAGAGATGCAGATAGGTTGGAAATTTTCCAGAGAACGAATTACGTAACCCGTCCCTAGACAATTCCTACTCATGTCAGAAGAGACAGCGTTCGCGGCGGTGGACATACGACGGCGGACGCCAGGCCGCGCGGAAAAAAGCAAACATTCCGTTCACGTCTCGCTTTACGTAAACGCGACTAGCTCCGGCACAAAGGACCAGGAGAAGTGGGTTTAAAATGGTCTCCACGTCAAGTACCAACTTGAGTTACGTACACAATGATAAGGTTAATGAGGAAAAGGGTTGGACTGGCAATGTTAATACACACATTTATAGAGATAAGGGCAGCGTGTTAGCGATGCTCTAGCATCCACCTGGAGACCTATAAAGTGCGCTCGGACGCGGCGCCTACTACTCCGCCACTCCGCCCGCCCCAACCATAACGTCGGCCGTTCACACATAACCTAAAACTGATTCTAAATGTTCCTACGGGTATACTTTGTGGTTTCTCATTAGGTCGTTTTACGGACGAATTAACTGTCGTCGCGTAGAGAAAAAGTACCGAGGCTCCTGTAAGTGTTTTGATGGAGTATTTCCTGTAAAGATGGTGTGAAAAATCGAAGTCAATAGATGTCATTATTTACTACCACAGTTTATTTGTCAATTCGATTAATACAACGAAATTATTATTGGGATTTTACTTTAACATAATAGATTTTGAGTTAATGTAATATAAAATTATCCTTTTTTTAATATACGGAAGCTGCACGGCATTGTTATAGATACAACAAAAAAAAATGACATGTGTTACGGTTTTTTTGCTTCGCTTACTTCGAATTAGTTCTCCGCTAGTCTTTTCGACAAGCTTTTGTAGCCCTATTTTCTTCTATTTCCTTCTTTTATCTTCAGAGATGCTCCTACGTCTTGTAATTTCTCAACGTAAACACTATCGTCTAATTTTTTGGCTTACAAATTTTCTTTTCTTTCCCCTGTTAGAACGGCCTAGCTAGAATTTGTATCTTTTAATTCTCATTTACTTACAGAGAGTTTCTTATACTTAAAACGGTCTCAGATTTTCTTTTAAATTCCTTCAATTTCAGTGTTAAGCCAGATTTTTTTGTTGACGTTTTCATTTCTAGGTAAGGTTAAGATCTGTTTGTTTTGGACATGTCGGTATTATCGATTCCCACGCATCGTTAGATCTGTTCGATTGATCGTCGTTTCATTTAAGATCTGTTTTTTTGCTGTGTTTACATCTTTTCGACGTTAGAGGGCACCTCCATGTCTTTTTACTCGTTTTATTTATCTGTCTTCTGATTGGTTGCGTGACATATTCTTACTTCCGGCTTCCTGTCCATTTTTCTTGGTTGTTGTTTAGATGCGTTCTTACGAGTACATCTTCCTATCTTTGGAAATTTTGGATATTTTCACACATCTGTGAATTTTATTGGAAGGTTGCTTGAAATAATCATTGGCCGTATCTTCGCTTATGTTTGGTGTGGAAGTTTCGTGAATATTACGGCGGATGAGTCTGATATTCTGGGATTTACTTTGAGAACCCACGCGTCTGCAACGCCATTTCTGTCTATTTCTTCTCTTCGTTGTCGAGGTCTTTTTACCCCCCTTTAATTTTAATTTTGGAAATCTTCCCATCGTTTTGTGTGAACTTTTTAACACCCACGTGCGGCTGAGGACTTCTGCGACTTTTTACGTCCTACGCCCTAGAACCTACCTCCTTTAGAAACTCAGTGGACCATCTGCTTCGGGTATTACCGAGTCAGCCCCGAGGCTACGATCTATCAGTCCCCATAGGAGAGGATCTCTGCGCCCCGCTACTAACTCACCGAGGGCAAAGCTAAGTGCACGTTCTCTTTCTTTTTTTATTTGTAACCTTTCTGCGATTATAATAGGAAACCACTCCCGATCATTTAGTTTTTTTTTTGTATTTAATGTAGTAAAGTAAAATTTATATGTTGTGCCTAGAATCGGAGGGTGCTACCTAACGTTAATTTAGTAAAATAGTTTAATCTCAATTCGGATATTCATTTACTTCTTTGTTCCCTTTACTCACTTAATTTGAATCAATTGTCAAACACCATCCGATTGAATATCGGCTTGGCATATACAGGATGTTTATTCACCTTTTCACCATTCAAATATTTGATTCTATGTTTGTGTTTTTGTAACCTTAACATTTCAATCAATTTGTAAGAAATTTTGTTTGTACAAGTCCATGTGAGGCGGTTCGCGTTGGCCATAGCGTTCGCATTCGTGTCCTATCTTAGGACAACCTGTCATTTTTTAACCGTATTTAATGTCAATTCGACAACAACATTGCCCCTTTTGAGTTTTATTTCTTTTTATTTGTCAATCTGGCAATAACCTTTATTTGTTTATTTATATGTCAAGATTTCGCATTAAAAATTATATTTGCTTTGTCAGTAAACTCATTCTTTTATTTCTTTGTGTGTAAACATTAGCAACCCGCTTTACCCCCGACTATTATTTAACACCGCGGATTCCTGCTTATCTTGGGGGCATGACAGGGTAAGTAACCTAAGCAGGTGGTGCCGAAATTTTACTACCCATCTTGGGTTTGTGTTTCTATCAACCCACTCCCTCGCCGACGAGCCGGCTAGCACCCTGTATGATTGCCGAATATCACCCCACTTATTCGAGGGTTTGTAAAGCGGAAGTGCACCTTTTCATCACAGACATCACAGACATCACCTTTTTGATTTCTTGCCTCACGATTTTTCTACCGTTACTTTCGGTGCCGGAAATTTAGGTAACACATGTGCCAAAATAACAAATAACAATACCAGATATATGTCAAAAATTATTATAAATTTCTTCAATATTATTTAACCGGTGTTGATTATTCTTATAGATCCTATTTTTTAGATAGTCAAACATGAAGTAATCTAATGGGATTAGATCAGGCGATCTTGGTGGCCATCTTTGTGCTCTAACGACCCTGTCAGCAAAAAACTGTTGAAGATATTGGCAGGTTTGTCGAGCAGTATGTGCTGGAGCATTATCGTGCTGAAAATAACCTGCTTCAAGCTCATTTTCTTGTAACTCTGCAATAAACAATTCCAACATCTGTTGGTAACGTTGGGCTGTTACAGTTTCCTCAAAGAAAATTGGCCCTATTATTCGTTGCCTGGAATAGCTAACCAAATTTTACGGGATGCAATTGCGTTTCTCGAAATTCGTGTGAATTTTCTGCAGACCAGATACGATAGTTTTGTGAAATTGATATAGTCTGTTAGATAAAACCAGGCTTCATCCGAGAAAAAATGATTTATTTAGCAAGTCGTCGTCCTCTAAATTGTTATTAAACCAATGACAATATTCCAATCGTCTATCGTGATCTAATGTTAATAATTCCTGTACCGTAGAAATTTTATAGGGATGAAAATGTAACTTCTTTTGACAGCTCATTGCGCTGAAGTGTGTGATAACCTATAAAATTATAAAAATGTAATAAACTATTTCACTTAATGTCAATATTGATTTTTACCTGTTTGTTGAGCTATTGCCACAGATAAATTCCCTTATTTTCTTACAGTATTCAAGAAATACTATTGTTGGTGATATTAGAATGTAAATATAAACGCATTTAAAAAAATTATAAGATAAATAATCGAAAGATACTACAACACGCACGCCAATGTCGCTAAATGTCAAGAAAATTCATTTAATGTATAAAATTTGTATGTAGCTAACTTCGCTTATTAAATTGGTAATAAGTATAGATAAATTTTTTCCGGAAACAGTTTTTTTTTCTTACGACAATCATTTTGAATCACATGGTACTTGCTCAGTAGAACAACATTTTAGAGTCTCTACATTGCAGCATAGTACTAAATTAATAATGCTAGAAATTCAGCTCTATGACAGATAACAATAAAGTTAATGTATATTATAAGTATATAAGTTTAATGTCACTTACTCAAAATATTTATCTGTGTTTATCTATTTAAAATGACAATTGTTATATGACAGCAGCTGACAGGTATATGGTAATCGTTAGTGCCACCTCCTGACACGTTCCTAAAATATTAGTTCATCATACGCGTAACTTGCCTAGATGGCGTATTCGATAATGATCAACTATAACTTGCACAACTTTGTATAATACACACAATAATGAATTCCACCTTAATATTATTCCCATAATATCGTTGTTTTTTTGTTTATATATTATTTATACTAGTGACACTAAGATGGGATGCAAATTAGCGATTACTTTTTCGATGAATTAACCCTAAAAGTGGATCCTTTTATTCGGCTCTGTTTCCAAAAAAATTCGCTCCACAGATTAACGTGCACACACCAGGAAGTTAATGTATGCAAATCGACTTTCAGTGGAACACGCCGTACCTCTGACGGGTTTCGGTTACGCTTTCGCGTTACCTACTTTTGTGTCGGAATAAATTTCTCTTTGTTTCTGCGCTTCCATTGAGAATTTACCGATGCATGCATATTGTATTGTTGTAAAACGTTTTATATAGCCGAGATATACTATGTATACGTGCTTATCTAATCCTGATTCGGCGCTGCGTGAAATTATTGTACAATGTAAAATAAAGAGACAGCTTATTAAATTAGTTTCATCACTGGGAGATGTAACGACGTAGAAATGTATTTTCCAGTAATAATAATGCAATGAAAGAGAACGCCATTTTCTGAAATGTTCCTTAATAATGTTTTTTCGTAAGAATAAATACACAAGTGTAATCTTAGTGTTAATTACTGGTAGCACCAGTGATGAGCATCGGGGAATATTTTTTTATTCACATAATTATTTGATTTTATTCAGTTTATAGCAGAACATGTTTCGGGTATTATTTTTGATGTGGTGCTTTCATGAATTCTTGTGCTATAAGGTAAAGTCAGGTAAGTGTGTAGTAAAAATTACATAGTGCGAAGAAAATGTAACACTGTTCACATAATAAGACATTTTGATAAATTTTACACATAGAAGTACGTAATATACGCTCAGTTGAAAGTCTTCAATAGATACACCTTTTATAATTATCAACGGTTTACTAGAAAAAAGAGAAATTTTAAACACTGTCAATACTACACACTTACCAGCAATGGGGCAAGTGGGTAAATCGTTCCGCATTTTATATATATTAATAGCAATATACTTTAGTATTCGGCCAAGAGTTAATACTGAACTTATTCCTGTGTAATAAGTATAATATATTCACAATATATTCAAGTTATTACACGTTTAGAGCATGCAACTTTGTTTGTAAAAGCTAGTATGAAGTTTAGTACATTGAGTATTATAAACAAGAAGACGTCCGTATTTCAATTTTAAAAATAAATATAGCCAAACTACACACTTGCCCCGGTTACACACTTACCTGACTTTACCTTACATAAGTGATCTGTATGATTCTCCTCAAATAGAAAACCTAAAGTCACATCCGTGTGGAAAAAGTATTCTATATGAGTACAAAACTGCTTTTAAATTCGTACTATTTGTAATTTATTACCTATGTCTTGCACTGATAGATTCACGCATAAAAGTGTTTTGCTTTTCTATGTCAGTTAAATATATAGGCTGTGTAAAACGAGTACGAAAAAATACATTAAAAAAATATTCGTAAACTTTTGGTAGAGTTTATAAACAAATTTTTCATCAAATTTTCGATATAATTTTCGTCATAATTCTCATATGTGTAAAACGGCTCTAATAGTGAATTGTCTGAACATAATAAACGTCAAAATAATACCTAGTACAACTGGTTGCCTACATCGCCAGCCGCCAATACATAATATTTACGTAACTAAAATAACGCTGTTTCTGTGTTGCTTTCATTTTGTGAATAAATTAAAGTGCACATACAGATGCTACTACTAATTAAAGCCCGAGGATTGTTTAAGAGTCGAACACAGGTCGACATAGCGTTAAGGGGAATATATATATTGTTCCTGGTAGGGTAAGATAGATTCAGCATCAAG
>RXPK01004450.1:0-83434 GCA_004143645.1 Protaetia brevitarsis
AAAATTTAATAACAAAGCGCCAAGAGCCTAATAACACTAAGTCCGCAGATAAAAGGCAAAGCTTACCGCAAAGTTGGTTAAAGCCCGTTAAATTTGGTATCAATAAAAAGCTCTAGAGACAAAGAAAATGAGTTTTTTTGAGTCTTTCTGGTATCAATCCCCAAAATACTTGACACTGTCCATTGTGTCCCAGACCTTAACGTTGTACCTAGAGTACTTCCCTTTCTCTGATTAGTTACTGTATAACATAGGCATGCCAGATGCCTGCAGATTCCGCCAAGAGGTGAAGAACAAACACCAGTTCATGTGCTGTGCCAATGTAAAGGCCTGGCGAGGATAATGTTTCTAGTAATGAACGTGGAATACTCCGCAGCTAGCAGCTATACAAAGAAACTGCACTTAAAGATGATAGGCCTAATTAAGAGGGCAAAATTAGAGAACGTTTTCTAGGAAAAAGGAGATCAGAATAGATCTGAAAGGTTGCGGTGAAACAGATCCATAGGCCACCCCAATTCTAACCTAATCTAATCTAAAGGTTACGTATAAAAACTATAGGTATATGCGGACTCGCTGAAAATGGCAATTGACCCTTTTTGTCTGTTCTCTTCGCTGAATTATTGTAAGTACCATCTCTAGCAAATTAAATGCGAATCCGATTTCCACAAATCTTCGATTATTAATGCAATAGAAGTTTTAGCACACTGAAATAATAATTAAAAATTATTTGCAAACAATTCTGAATTATGACATTGCTCGATACGCAGTACTTCTAGTTTCGGTTGCATAAATAATCGAAGATTTGTGGAACTTCCATTCGCATTTAATTTGTTAAAAAGGTACATACGCCTCCCTTTCATTTCTCATTTCTATTTTGGCATAAGAATATTATGTTAAGACTTTGAGAATATCTCCAATTCTCCCTGTCTTACATACTTACTCACCGAAAGGTACATAAATCTACAAGAATTTCATTCCTGTCTGAAAGCACACGAATGAAATTCCCTTAACACGTAACGATTCTCTTATTTCTCTCGGATATTTCCACGACGTGAATCCACATTTCTTTCATTTAACATTCAAGTAATATAACAAAATCTCATAATAGTTACCGAGTTTCGCGCAAATGGCGAAATTACAGAAGAAAAGGACCCCGAAATTCACGGCCCACGCTCATTGTGTCAGTTTCTCGCGCCAGAACTTGCGTTCTTCTTTTTCCTTTTTTTTCCATCTTCTATTTTCCCCGCTAACTAGTCGCCGGCGTGAAATTTCAACGACGGTTTTGAATAGAGCCGAGAACTTCGCTTCCAGCGACCGGACGAAGTTTTCGCGTGGGACGCCGCCAGGGCGCCACCCTCTTAATCTCGCATAAAATATGGTGTTCGAAGAGATCGAGAGTCCTCCTGCTCGCTGGCGCGGGAAGCGAAGGGAAATCCCCGCCGGTTCGTGAGAGCCCACGTATATAAGTCGCCTTTTGAGGGTGGTCGTCGATGAAAGACACTTTCGGAAGTTTTGCCGAACCGGCCGTAATCGGATATATTGTGGCCTGAGCCGGAGTCTACCGGATCATCGAAGATGGAAATGGTGGGGGTAGGTTCGGTAACGTATCGAAGACTTCCGCGTATTGATAGAGAGCGCGATAAATCCAGAAAAGTATAGCAGGTAATACATAAGGGAAGAGAATTGTTTCGGAGATGTTTAAAGTGAGAAAAAATATGTAATTAACAGCCTCTAACAAGGAATCTTGCGCACTGTAAATCGCGGATTCTAATGAAACGTCACCAGTTTGTAAACCCCATCGAGTGTTACTTTAGGGGGTGTAAAACGCTCTTAAAATTCGACAAAATTTCGTTTATCCAAAATAACTTTTAAACGGTGAGAAATAGAGAAAAAGTTTCAATGGCGAATGTGCACCGTTTATGCAGCTCTTTCGATTGGTAGAGCTATTTATATACAGGGTATTACAATAAGCACGGAGCGACATATGCTGTGCTTATTTCATCGAATTTCAGAGATCGGTTATAATCACTATTTGGTATCGAGTACTGTATGTAGACCTGATTTTAAAAAAAATATACAGGTTGTTGCCGTTGGATTGCGATCATTTCATTTCTAGATTTTATTTAAAGATTTTTATTTAATTTAAGAATTAGACCCTGCAACGCCATCTAGCAGTGAGGCTTCGAACTCCTTGCTCGTCACAACGCATCTTACCGCGATAGCAAATTTAATATCTCATTTTCGTTATTCTTTCCAAATTAATTAGTAATTCATTTCAGTAAATTAGCTTTTCATTCTTCAGTTATTAGTTTAAGTTTCATTCATTAAAACCTTTTTTTGTGTAAATTACTTCGCATTTTTGAGTTTGTCAGTGGCTTTTGATTCACGTGGTATTTTCCGACTTCGGCCCTTTCGCTAGCTAAGTAAGGGAGACGCACAAGGCTCACATACCATCTTAGACGCGCTGTTCAAGTTGCTCCGTGCAATTAAATTTATATTACCACGTTGTGGGATTTTGTCGCGCGAGAAACTTCTAGTATCGAGTGCATTTTTGTTCGTTTTACCTGGGACTGCCAGGAGATTTGTGCCCTTTGCATCGATATTCCTGAAAAGGGTTTTGAAACAGCAGCGTCGAGCCGGCATTTTACGTTTTGTTAATGGCGTCATCTTAGGTCACTGGTAAGCAGACATCTTCTCTTGTTAATTTTATCAGTTTAGTAATCCGATGCTATCTTAGGGCCTACTATTTACTACTTATTACCTATTATCTATTATCTACGATCTACCACCACTACTAGTGTTATTTTGGCGTTGAGTGAAACCAAGAGGGTGAACGAAGTACTCAATTTAGGAGACCAAATCCGGATCGCTGAATTCGAGAAGGGACCACGCCTTGACATCAGCCTAACGCGCTCAAACCACCCTCACCGCCACTTCTAGAAATTACCAGATAAGTCGTATTATAATTTTATTCTCTTTTCTTTGCAACCAAATTTAATATTTCATTATTTTGTTTTATTTATTTTTTTTTCTAAAATCTTATCACACAATACAAACCTCCCGGCCAATATTAGTAATTTAGATATTTAAACTTAACCTCTATTAATAGTTTAATTTAGTATTTAAGTACCCAAGTTATCGTAGTAAGAGTTGTTTATTGTAATTCATGGTATTTATTTTTTTTTTTTATCTTGAATGTTTTTTATTTGTGTTATTAAATATACAGTGTCATCCAAAAATTTGTGTGTTAAACTAAATTATTTCGATCCAAGACCTTTACGCTTGAGAGCGAGCGAACCCCGTAACAAGGGTGTTTACTAAATTATAATTTTGTTCATACTTCTTTATTCTGATGAGATTCTGTACAGGCTATTCCACGTAAGTATATGATGTTCTATTATTTACTTACGTTTGAGATTTTGGTACCATGATCTGTTCGATTGAAACTATAAATGTGAAATACTTTAATCAAAATATCACTTCCAGTTGACCGGAAATGAACGTCAACTTTATTGTTTTAAATAGAATCATATATTTTTTTATTAATTTTTGGATTCTACGACGATAAATACGTCAATCTTCACTAGCTATTCCTATAGCTACATTTTGCCGTTTTTGAATTATTTATGTTTTTCTTTTTTTTTTAGTCATAATCATTGCATCATTGAGTTAATAATCGGTTAATACTGGAAGTAGAGGCTCCAAATTTGCTATGTTATGAATGTAGATATAACTCTAAGAAACTGTACACACATTTCACATTCTAACACACAGGGTGTTCAAAACTGAGGAACATATTTTCAAATGCAGTAAACTCATTTTTTTTAAAATAGAACACCCTGTATTTTAACTCGAAATTAAAAAGCCAATATTATCCCTAATCATTTTATATCAGTATTCTCTATGCCTATATTTAATAGATTTTGAGATATGAGCGATTTTTTGTTAAACAGACAAAAAGGGCTTATATCATTTTATTAACATTGATTGGGTTCATATCTATTTATTCGCAGGCACTTTTTTATTTTAATGAGAAACTCTATACTGTAATCGTCGCAATTTAATTATAGTATAGGAAAGCAAAGAGTAGGATAGAGTGCACCGTTTTAAAATAGAAACAGACATGTAGCCATGTCTCCCACCACATGCCTAACGCCCAATATCGTTTCAACATTAGCATCGGCGCGCATTGCAAGTTCATTTTATATATAATATAAGATCCCTATACTAAAATTAAAATTTGTCGATTACCGTATATTTTTATTGCGGTTGCCTCCCACCACATGCCTAACACCCAATATCGTTTCAAAATTGGCATCGGCGCATATTGCAAAGTCATTTTATTTATAATGTAAGATCCCTATACTACAATTAAAATTTGTCGACTACCGTATATTTTTATGTGGTTGAAAATTCTCTATCAAAGCCTAATAGTGCACACTATGTTTTATTCCTAGAGGGTTCAAATGTTAAAGCTGAAGCATCATAATCTGGCAAGCTAATTAGTGAACTACCTATTTAAGAGATGGTTTACCGATGTGTACCTACACCAAATTCCTACTGGAATACTAACAACTGTAGTACTAGATTCTTGGGGTGGGCATTATCCTGCGACTTTACAAACCTCGACACCAGCCGACAAGTCAACAGCTCTTCCAACGATTCCAAAGAAACAGTTTTCCGATCAAGTTTTGCTATTGACCTTAATTTGCATCAGCACAATATGAAATAACGCACGCCGTGTCTGCCGAAATAGATGTATACGCGTTCACCACCCTAACCATTAATAATCTTTGCGCCCCGATTAATTTTAATATCACCCTCGCGTACAACATTGACAGTTTATAGTGCCTCTACAATTAGTACCCGCCGCGTTACCATTTAAATCCCACGTGACTCCAGGGGATGCTTTAATTTTATTACTTAGGATCAGGGTACAGATGACGGTAATAGACCGGCTTCATCTGGAGCAAATGGATGGTAGCAGATGGATCTGATTTCCTAGTTTTCTAGGGGCAGGAGACGAGAAGTGGAGGGGGGATTAATGAGCATCCATAACCAGGACACCACGAGAACCTTTTTTAACTACTATTGAATCCAAGAAGCTTCCAAAGAGTCCAAGGATGTTATTACAGAATCCAAGGCAGTAGGAGCCACTAAAGGGCAAGGTATAAAGTGTGCTATATTGGATGTAAACTGATTTATAGTAGAACCTCTGAAGCACCCAGAAATACTTAAAAATACTGGCGTTTACCAACTTTGGTCGCAAAAGATATGTCAAAGGATTTAATTATCGCATCGGCATATTTAACTTGATGACTAGAAGATCCAAGGACTGAATAGGGAGCTTATATTTATAGCAAACTAAGCTTCAGTTTAAAGGGCACGAAAATGGAAGAATTAAATACCAAATAGCCAAACCGATACTTTTTATTACATTTGATTGACTAATACGCCAGTCTTTCATTATTCTTTACACTTTAACTCAATTTAGACCATGCAAAAAGCCAAGAGGCTGAAGTGTTTCAGAAAGCTATAAGTCGCAGCCCACCAAGCAAACAAAAAGAAAATACTAGTGGTGACGTCTATTTGAGATTTTGCTTCATTCAACTAAGGATAAGAAAATACATTAAAAATCACCAAGGTATGAGGTTATTCAGAAGAAATCAACAAATTTTATTAGGTATTATTAAGGAAATATATACATTACAGAAACTATTAATTTTGCCAGTTTTCATGCAATTCAGGATATGATTCAGATCAGCATAATAAAAACAATAAGATTCGGTTAAAAAAATCCTTTCTTATTTACTAAAAATATTTAGAGATTTATTAGCGATATTAATGCTGAATTAATTCCTGAATTACTAACGAAGAGCATATATAAAAAAGAATTAAATAATGTTGGAACAAAATTAATTGATTTAAGATTCGTAGAATTCTTAAAGAGGTTGGGAAATTAATGTTTATTATTTACGAATAAATTAAAAGGTCGAATTAAATGTAGAAGGGGACTGTACTAATTTGCTTAACAAATTAAGTTTGGTTAAATTTCTGACTGCTCAACGTTAGCGCGTTTCGCACAATTGTCCAATTAGTGAGTCTCTACTTCGTGTTCGAATTTCACCAAAATCGAGTCGCGCAGTTTTCCCATGAGAAGTTGAGACGATTCTATGATCAGAAAGTGAGTATTATCTTATCCTTAAAAATCGTAAGCGACAAATATTTTGTGTTTTAATAGGCAGGAGGAGAAAACGAAAACATACGAAATTGAAAACATGAAGCGAATAAAATAGTTTTGACTAAAATAAATTAAATGTAATGGTATTAATGAATAGTTATTCGTTCATCAACATCATTTACTGTTCCTGTCATTTGTCAATTTCGATTTTTTTTCTGTGTCGCTTGAGCTAATGATTCTGAATTACTCTACATATTTTCGTAAAAATATGAATAGAAATAATGAACCTAATTATGGACATGCACACATACACACAAAAAAATTAATGTTTTCAAGACAGCGCAGGAAACAAGTAAATCACTTGGTTGTGGCAAATCGTCATAACCATATTCATCAAAAAAGTAAAAAATTTTAAACGATCTGCCAGTTTGACAGTAAACAATTTCTTCATTATTCACAAGTCACAGTTAACATGCGGTGATAAAATTCTCATGGATTTGATAGCCTATTCTATGGTACAAATATGTTTATACCCGAAATGAGAACCTTGTTCTGCTGTTATTCCTAAATCGCGCCATAGAAGCTATCAGTTGTCAAATTTTACCACGCCTTGCTTGATGACGGCCTGTCGAATCATCAGTTACACGTGTTCACCGCTGGCGCCACTTACCGGACTTTTTTGGTAAAAATACTAACTTTTCGGTTGGCAGGGTTGTTACAGCAAAATGTCAATCTAATTTAAATGAATATCATATTGACAGGTACCAAAGTTAATATTTCTCAAAATTATTCTAAATAACCTGTTTGCTTCGTTAAAAGCCGAACTATTGGGGTTTTTAAACTTGTATTTCACATCTTCTTAGTTATTTCAGCTGAATAATTATTTGGTTAATAATTTTGTACTATTTAGTTTTGATATAAGCCAGATTGTCATCAGCTGTGTCCTCCATTACTATCATTTGGACGTGTCAAGAAAGTAGTTCTCATGTTCTCAAACGTCATGCAGATGTCGCTACTTACCGGAAGGAGCCGCTCTTAAGTTTATTTATGTTATTTCTTAAAGCTCTGTAGTTCTAAGTGGCATCCTTTTTTATATATTGCCAAAATATAGTTATTTTCCAGTCTTGTGGAATAGTTTCAGTTTTCCCAAGCCATTCTGAAAATTTTTTAGCCATTTCTTTCCATTCATTTCCAAATATTTAATCATTTCTGGATCTATTCTATATATTCCGCTTACATTATCCGTTTTGATTTTCTTTAATGCATCTTCCAATTCAAACAACGTAGTTTTGCCTACCACTTTAATTATTTCTTCGTCAGTTTGTTTTAGATTCCACTCTACTCCCTTTTTAATATTTGATTCTTCCTCATTGAATTTATTATCATGGTATTCCGATCACACCTCTAAGACTTTTTCTATCGCTGTTTTTAATCCATTGTTTTTGTTCTTAATAGCTTTTATCAGTTTCTTTTGACTTTATTTTAGCTTTCTTACTTAACCCCAAAGCTTTCTATAGTTTATTTCATACATTTCATTCAGGTTTGATCCGAATTCTTTCCAGCTTTTCCTCTTCTCTTCCTTCGCCATATTTTTAATGCGTTTCTTGTCTTTATGTATTCTTTCTTGTTTTCTTCTGTTTTCGTTTCTTACTTCTTTTACACTACTCTTTTTTCTCTCTGATTGCTTGTTTAACATATCACCTATTTATCCTCCAATTTTAGATTTTCAGTTTTCTCCAATTTCTGAAATTCTAAATTTGTTTCCACTTGGTATTTTATTGTGCTAAATGTTTTTTCCACCTCCACTTCTGTTTTTACTTCTATTACTCTTTGCACGCTTTTTGTATATGTTATATAATCTATGATACTTTTAGCATTTCTCTCTTCCGCCACAAAGGTATATTTATCTTCCTGATTTTGGTCCCAAAATGTATTCCCAATTGATACACTTGAGGGCAAAAAATCGACTCAAACCACACACTCTCAGTAAGATGTCTCTAGCAGCAAAAACTAAAACTAAGTTGCATTTTTCCTTTTAAAACCTGTTACAAGCTCAAGAGTTTAGCTTTAAAACAAGTGCACATTTTTTAACTTATACCTCTGATTCATAAAAAAAATAAGGTTAAGTTTTAAAGTACTAGCACTTAAAAATGAGAAAATTAAAACAATAGGGAATGTCCAATGACATTTTTAATATAATTTGAGAATAACCTTATTAATTAACCTTAACCTCCAAGCCCTAATTACCGCTTGTAGACGATTCTTCATGAAGCCGCCTTTTCGCTTGTATTCTGGGTAATATTCTTGAAATGGGAAATGGAAATGTGTATAGTGAACCCAAAATGAGAAGTACATATGTCGTCATATCCGTTCAGAGCGCTGAAATCGTCGGAAGAGTCTATTATACTAGCTTCAGGGGTGTTCCTGTCATTTTGACAGAAGTTTTTAATGTAATTTCTATCGTAAAAAAATCACCCTCACCACTAATGACTTTAGTTCATCTATTCTACGTCGACATTACGATGACGACATATGTATTTCTCATTTTAAGTTCACTATACCGGTTGACGTTTGACTGTGGTTTGACAGTCAATAAGATAGAGAGCTTTCACACTACCTAATGTGAACCAGATGCCAACTAGTGCAAAATCTTGTAGTAGAAGAGTATGCAAGTATCATTTTAAAGCTAAGATCTTGAACTTGTGTTCAAGATTGTTTTTTTGGTTCAAAATGTTTTACAGTTATTGGTACCAGTTTTCCCTAATAACAAACTTAGTTAAGTAGAGGCTCAGCTTAAGGTGAACCTTAAGGTGAATATGTTTTGTACCGTCGAAACTAGGAATAAAGCTTAACGGATGGCAACAGTGTCAGACAGTGTGAAAGTGACTTGTAACTTGTAAGTTTTGACAGAAACACAGAAAGAAGGAGAATGTTGACTTTTAATTCTTGATACGAGTTTTAGAGTTTTCATTATTGTTGTCACGTCAGTCTCAGGAATATTAACAGTTGATTCATAAAAGCGACACTATTATTGCTGAAAATTTTTTGGTTACTTAGATAAAACATAAGAAACTGTATGCATTCGTGGCCACAGGAATGGTTATTTCGTCTTAGGTTACATGGTAAACTTAAAATTATCTTTTATACCTACTCACACATCAAGGATATTCAATTTCAGCTTCAATCAGGTTTAGTATAAATAATGTTGTACATTTGGTTACCCTAAATCACCGGAAAAATTTAAGTTCGTCACGTATGAAATATTCTGCCCTTTAATTTACTTGTCTAGGTATACCACAAAAAATTATATTTAACTCGTCCAATTCTTCATCATCTTCAAACATTATGTTATTTATTAAGATATTACGTGCCATTTTGTTTCAAAAATGTACAAATAATAAATATCCCCTCAACAATAAATAAAAGCACTCGAAAACACCGTAATACAACAAATAAAAGTCTTCTTTCACTTGCCGTAATACTTTCATTGAAACCAAAAGTGAGGTTAACTGGACCTTAAGCCGGGCAAATCTTCGGCTTATTTTGAATAACACTTAACTGGTCCTTAAACAGTAGTGCAAAACGAAATCATAGTTTAGGATCTACTTAGTCTTAAGTTAAGCTTAAGTATAACCGGTGCAAATAGTCGTTAAGCAAAAATAGAATTTAAGTTTTAGTTTTTATGTCAGCGACATTTCTGCGACTGTGCGGTCTGAGTCGATTTTTTTGCTCTCAAATGTAGTTACCTTCAAATTACCTAATAACTGCTACAATTAACCAAACTAGTAAAATACATTCTGCTTTACAACAGCTTCATATGCTTATGTGTATATACACCAACATAAAAAAGTTTGTCGTGTATGCGGAATTAATTGACTAAAGTGCCACCTACGCGGCATATTTTCTACCTCGTATTGACATTTCGAAATGAACGCTGCTGAAAACGGCACCGACGCATAATACATGCATAAACAAACACCAGCGCGCAATCAGGTATATGTTGCTTACGTAGATGCGTAGTAAGGGAGCACCATGCATATTTTTGCGGATGCATGTTAACTTTATTGGCGGTCTGGTGCTTATGCAATCGGTAACGTATAACAATGTTGTTATACACTGATGCATGCTCTAGTCGGCGGTTCCGCGCTAAGCACGCTCTACTCTGCGGTTGTATACTTGAATCGAGTTAGTAAAAGTTTTAATTAATTACCGCAGTTCTGACGAAAGAGTTGCAAAACTAGACGAAAATATATTGTGTTAAATAGTCTCCGGGGCTGGAAATGATATGTTTTCCGTTCCGCTGCCGCAACTGAAGTTTCAGTTTCCCCCGCGCTGACTAGTTATTAAAACACCCAGCGCGTTACCGCCAACGGAAAGTTCTGCGTTCGTAATTTTAATGACGTTATTTTCTCTTTCCTGGATTTTTTTTTTTTTTTTTTATTTTTGGATAATTTTTATCGTTCTAGTTCTGTTGATGAGGGAAATGTTTAAATTAGATTGTTAATATGTAAATTGTGTCAGTCACTGCATCCAATAATGGAGTTACTTCCGCGACGGGATCAGGCTCCAAATATGGAGAACATTTTATTTTTATTATTAGCACATTAACACATATTTCTTTTACCTGAAAAAAATAATTATTAAAATGAAAGAAATAAATACGTGTTAACTGAAAGAAATGGTACTTTTAAATAGCGGCAAAAGAATATCTCTTTCATTTCAAGAATATTTTTTTGTCTGTGCACTATTGCTCACGGAAAAAAATCTCTTGGAAAAATATACAACAATATTGTAGAGAAAATATTGTGGCAGTAATTAGCATAATTGTGTAACCTTATCACAGATTTTTGTTAATTATTACATGTTGTTTTCCCAAATAATACTTTAAAATTGTGGTTAAACTTTTGTTGTATAATTTCACACAACTGTGATATTTTTTTCAACAATGTTTGTGTCGAGACGTACACGACAAGATTGTGGCAATTTTTGACACAAAATTTCCTATTTTTTTGATATTTTTGTTCCTAAATAAGTGGTCTAATTCAAATACACCAATGGCGAATTAGAATGGCAAAAGCTAACAATGAGATACTGCAGTCGTCAGAGGGCGTTATTCGAGTACAGCGCCATCAAATTTTTAACGGATAGTCAGTTTATATCATAGTTTACACGGCCATTTAAGCATTTTGAGCTGTTGACGTGGTTTATGCACCTATTAGATATACCTAATTATGGAGCGATGGAGGAGTTTGTTGTAATCAAAGTGCAACAGTGGAACCTGGAAAAACTACTGGATGTGTTTAAAGGTAAGACAAATTGAAAGTTTAATATTATAGCATGGCATAAGTAGGCACATATATCGGCAATATATGTAAACATATTTGTCTTAACTGAAAACGATATAAATTTAATTTAATCTAACAATAAGTAAATATTTCTACTAGTGGCTGTATCTTGCTGGGTGTGTAACTTATAGTGGGTGATGGTTCAAATTTTACTAACAATACTTCTTAAGAATAACTAAGAGTATAATTTCTACGCTATTTCCAATTGTTGATGATAGAGAACACATTCGTGTTATCTAATTTTAACACTTTTTTGTTTTAGATAACGAAGTAAATGAAGAATGTTTCAAGAATTTAACTTCAGATGACATTAAGGAACTTCTCTTGTATAGGGTGTTCGAAAACTAATCGAGGCCAAGTTCAAGGAATACTTTTCAATTGTACAGGTATATCTGAACTCTATAAGTAAACACAGTTTAGGTCACCAAATCAGAGTCATGTCATATGCGCCTGCACATCATACCATGAGTTATTGCTGATTTGCTGATTGCTAAATGGTGTGTTGTTGAAGTTTTTGGTTTTTTTTTCTCCCAGAATGTATAAAAAATATATTTACATGTCATATGTTTATCACACTGTTATATTTTAATATTATATTATTTATTCATATATGAATAAAATTTTGCATTTAAATGCGTCATTATTGATACAACACCTAGTACTCTTTACTACAAAATTGTAGTGTTATCTGAAACAATACTGTTGTATGTTTTCACACAGAAGTGTAGTAAATAGTAAGAAAATTTATATTAAATTTTACTTCCTAATAAGGTGATTTTTCGTACAATATATGTAACTAAAATGTACACACTATTGTGTCAACGCTTGGAATAGATTTTTCAGTAATTTTTACAACAATATTGTATTTAATAGAAATACAATCCGTTAACTACAATCAAATTAAATAAAAATATAATTTAGATAAGTTGTTGCCAATCGTATTCCCACTACAAATTGTAGTTAACTGTTCTACAATTGTTGGTTTTTTGACAACAATTTTTTTCCGTGCTGACTTTATTATTATTAAGAGGGGATCCTGCTTTAGAAGGCTCAAAAAATCGATTTTTTTTTATTGCTCAAATCTATTCCTAATATATCTAAGAATATGTATCAAAAGTTATAGAGAATTCGCAATATTTTAAAAAGATACAGCACTAAACGCAGGGAGATGTCGAGCAGGCAGATGAAGCGCGCGCTCCTCTCCTCAGTCGACTCCGAACTATGTATTTAAAAAAGTTCAAACGGTCGTTGGAAACAATAATATTTTGAATAGCTGATTAGCGTATTAATTATTACTGTAAATAATCGAAAATTAACGTTTTTTTTTTATCGTAAACTTTAAAGCGCGTTTTCTCGAGTTTTCGTTTTCACGATTTTTCTAAACTAGTGGGCGTGATTGCAAGAAAACTAGACAACCAATCAAAACGAATCAAGGCTTTTGTTAGCTTCAGGTGTGTCCTCTTCTATATGAACTAAAAAGATTTATGAAAAAAATGTCTAAACAACTTCTTTAGCAAGTTGAAATGATTTCTCTTCCTGTAAAAAGCACATTTATTTTAAAACTGAGAAAAATTTTAAATCTTGCAATTTTTGATGGTTTTTTTAGTTTACCTAGAAGAAAATACATGAGAGTTAAAATTTTCTTTGTTTTTTTTTTTGTTGCAGACGAAAATTACGAACTTTATCTTTCCCACTGATTGCAGACTGCAATTGCGAGGTGTTGCACAAATGTGCATAAAAAAAACGCCTGAGTTTAAATATTTCTCTCTCAGAATTTTTTTTTTAATGTATAACTATGCGATAAGTACCCTAAAAAGTTCGCTAGACTTGCTAATTTTTTTCTGTCCTAAAAGAAATTCCCCAAAAAAGGTTTTTCAAGGCCTCCTAAAGCAGGATTCCCCACATTGAAGCTACAAATTCAGTGTCTTTTTTGTACTGATTAGAAAAAAATTAAGAAAAAACAATCGAATAAAGAATTTTTTAGATAATTAGATACCCTGTATATTTTTCAATATTTTGAAAAAATTATGTGAATGGGAAATGGAAGAAAATTATTTTGGGATAAATGTTTACAGATTTGTGGAGCACTGAAAAATAATCGATCCATATTCTTTTTAGCTGCTAATATTCCCTTGTAAGGGGGATACATACCCCTAAAGTTACGCCACTAAAACACATTTTCAACGACATCTTTGGAATTGGAAGAGATATGGATCTGAACTAAAATGTTGTTCTTGACAATACGGGCATTTTGGTTTAATAAAGAGATCAGCAATACATGATGGAGGTTGCAAGAAGAAGAGAAAATAAGAACAAATTTTAATCTCCCCACGGTTACATACAATTTAACTGAGCATTTTTTCATAAATTTTCTATGCATCGCCACTTGCTCTCAAATTTACAAACATTAAACCTTTTCTTCAGATAGAATTAATAAAGAATAATAGATTCCTTAACAATTTACGTTGCTTTCAGGCCTTTATATCGTTTCAAAGCAATATGGTGAGTCCCACTCGTCTAACCTCAAAAAGGGCAGAATTGTGTCGAACCTTGTTCCACAGATTCAGAATCTTAAATTAAATTTTCTGGCGCTACATCATGCAACAGTTTAGGGCAGTAGTCCGCTTTGGAACGCTGTTCGTAAGGAATTCACGAGATGAATTCTTTACGAGGAAAGAGGAGGCGAATACCAGCGCTACCTTGGGAACAGAGATTTTAAAAAGAATTTCATCCCAAGCTGTTGGTACCAGTGGAATTATTATTGTTATTGTTATTATTCGTCGTTGTTTTGGCATAGGTAAAATAACCCGAATTTTTTTTTCGTTTAGTGTCTTTTATATAAAACATTATGTAGTTTTAAATTTAATTCGTATTCGAGAAAATTCTTTATATAAACTGCTAGAAGTCTATCCGTAATAACATTGATGTTATTTACCCTTTTGAAAAAAAAAAAAACAGCCCCACTGCAAGCGTTCGGTTAAGGCGTCGTAGTTTGTATTTGCATTTGTTTTAGATATTCATACTTCAAGTGCCATACGTATTGCTGTGGACTCCGTAACCCATACAACCAATTTTATCGCCGAGGTGTATTTTAAGTTGCATATTTTGGTTGTTGTGATTTATTTGTCTGAACAGCTGATTTTCAATTTACCGAGAATATTCACAATTTTTTTTGTTTTGAATAAGTTTAGTTTAAGGGTTTATTGTATGATTTTAATTATGTAGTGTTAAGATTTTTAATTAATCTAGTTATTCAAATATCTATTGTTCGCTTGGGCTGATTTAATGCGTATTCTATTTAATATTATCTTTGTAATGTTCTACGTCTACGTTGTACAAATTTGGAGAGAGGGTTTTTTGTAAGAAAAACAATTGTACGATTTTGTTAAGGACTTCCTTGTCCGACTATTGATGTGAGTAGACGTATTTTTGTAAATAATTGTTGCCATTTTGTTATTCATTTTGTATTGTAAAATTTAATTTTTTATTCTTTTAATTATAGAATTTTTATTGTAATAATTGTTAATGTATTGAAGTACACACTTTATAGATATAAGATCAATTATTATTTTTTTGTTTAGGAAGATTTATTTTAGTTTTTTCTCTCATTTATATTTTGTTAGAGTTAATTTTTCTGTTAATCTATTTTGCTGCATCATTTTATTTTTCTATCACCTCGTTTGGTGAGTGGAAGTATTTTTCTATCATTTAGCTTTTTCATGTTTGTAAATTTCTAGCATTTGTCCACGCTTAGATTATTTTAATTTGTTGAAACCACGTGGATAGAAATTCAAAGGTTTTGTCTATTGAATAATCTTCCTGATCAAATAAAACCTTTCTTTTTTGCTTTGCAGAGAAAATAGCATTGTCCTATTTTAAATTAGAGTCTAATGCAGTTTTTATTTCAGGACAGAACCTTCAGTTCAGGGTTTTTTCTGCACATTTGTATTTTAGCCCGTTTTGTTAAATAAATTTATTGTTTGATAGCGTCACTGGGTTAAAAATTCTGTTCTTTTATTTTATATTAAACCTTTTCAATTTTTCATGTAATTAAGAAAGTCTGATTTCATTTACTCACAATTTACTTTTCGTAGTGAGATTAAAGTTTAAATTCGCTAGGGTAACTCTGGGATTAATAGTTTTCTTGTTTTATTTAATATCTTTTCCGTTGAGCTAGCTAATATTTTTCTTTTTTATTTATTATTTTATTCATTAATTTTGAGTCAAGACATTTGTCTTCGATGGTACGTTCTTATTTTGATACAACGGTGAAACTAAAATCGATAAAATTATTCAAAGGTGTCCACTATTATCTATGTTCAGTTTGATCGTTTCACAATGCTTCTGTCTGTTATGTAACCCCAGACTAGCAGTTTTTAATATATGAAAAAAATTGGAGTTGCACCAATCAGAAAAAAGCTTAAGAAATGTATTGTAATTCTCCTTAAAGAAAATGCCAGAAACCGAAAAAGTATGAATGTTTCAATGCATAGCGCTGTCGACTAAGAATGTAGTATCCAGGTCAATTATTAACGCCGTCAAATATGTTTGTTCAAGTTTTAAAGTGATTTTAGGCTATTTAAATTTAAATCTGTATAGCAAGAAAAATATTTAATTATATTATTTAATTTCGTTATACTTTATTAAGTTTCTAAAATTCGTAATCGAATATGATATATAATATTAAATAAGTAAAATAATTTATAGTACTTTGATTTATTAGTAAAGTGATTTAGGCTATTTGTCAGGCAAATGTAATTAATTTCGTTATTATTTATTAAGTTTCTAAACAAATTCACAACCAAATATAGTATATAATATTAAATAAGTAAAATAATGTATATCATCTGTTAAAGTTTTAATCGGTCTAGATATTGAATTACATTATTCAATGTTAAAATTTCATTATAGTTATTGAGTTTCTAGAATTCGTAATCTAACATAAGATATGTAATATTAAATGCATCTGCGTCGATTATTAAGCCAGTCGAATATGTTCGTTCAAGTTTTAATTGAAAAGTAATAAATAGTAAAATGATTTGTGGTATTTTAAATTTTATGTAGATAACAAGAAATAATTGATTGATATTATTTAATATTAGAATTTCATAAGAGTTTATTAACCTTATAAAATACGTCGTCAATTATGGTACATATTATTAAATACGTAAAAGAGTTTATACTATTTTAATTTTTAATCCGTCTACATATTGAATTATATTATTTTAATGTTAAAATTTAATTTTAGTTATTAAGTTTCTAGAATAATTTTGCTCTATACATTTATTGCTGCTAATACATGTGTGTATTTGATATTGCTGGCATAAACATTCTAACACTTTACGCAGATCATATTTGCTCGTCTTACGACACGCAGGCCCCCCTACCTGTACGTCATTAGTCGCGAAAGTCGTCCGATAAGCATGTATCCTCCATCGCGAGGCGCAGAGTCACCCGGAGTTCCCGATCGGTTTCAAATTGCGAGCGCTTCGAAGCCGGCCAATCACATGATACAGTCGAGTTGAAAGGTAGGAGTGGAGGGGATAAAATGTGAATTGGGACCCCCTATTTAAACCTTATGGGATTTTGCCCCAGAACCGATATAGCTATTGTACTAACATCAGCATACATTATCGGAAAATTATCCTGAAATAACACACCCAGGTTGCTAATGGACAGGAGAAAAGGATTTGTCCCAAAAGGGAACCTTGCGAAACTCCCACGTTGCTTGTTATCTGTAATAAATTTAGATATACGTTCGAGGCAACAGTATTAAAAAATCAAAAAGTCACCGCTATAGGCCGATAATTAGTTAAAACACAACAATAACTCCGCCACTTCAAAAAAATTTTCTATTTTCGAGTTGTTAACAGATAAAGCAGTATTAGTTGCGCGTGTGGTCTTACCAGAAAGTTCAGAAACAATTTTCCAGAATATCTTAGCTGGATTGTTTGACCATGCAATTCTGTTCTAATAATAATAATAGGTCTAATAGGCAATGCATAAATGTATTAAGTTAAAAGGTGAATATTTTGGAAAACAATAGTAAAAATATTTACTAATTGCAGAAATTATTGGTGCTACCCTCATAACACTTTAAAATACCATGATGTACAGCATATTTCAGATTCAAGGGATTTCGTCCAAAATTATACCAACGCATCCAACTTGCCTGACTTTGTAAGTGACGTAAACCCGACATGATGTCCATATATACCACATCCACCCGAATTGTAAAGATAATGCCCATGGAACGGCCTGAATATTTAACGATGATTATGGTGTGATCTGTCCTATCTAAAAAATTCACGCACTGGCATTATTAAAGCTCTACTGCACGCTTTCCGGATATCGCGGCCCTGAAATATTCAAAACGTTCGCATGCGTGTCCGTCTCTCTCTCGGATCCCACCCTCCTTTGACCCGGCCGCCCGAGGATTCTTCGAATCCAAGTCTCGCACAAGTCCGAAACTTTTAAATAATCTACGGACCGCGAATGTTTGTTAAGGTCTTTGTACCTTCCAGGGATTTGCCTCGGGAGGCCCTTGTACCGCTACCAGGAGTGTATGAATTTAAAATGAAACGCTGTTCGATGAGGTAGACTCTAATAGAAAACGTAAAGAGAGTTTTCTTGTTCTTTTGTCGTGTATATAAGTTGTCGGAAAAAGGTTTGCTAACTTTCGGAATAATAGATTATTCGTTTGTTTTCTTTTCCCTATTGCCTTTAAATAATTTTAGAAAAAGGAATCACTTCACAAAGATTTAATAATGATTTAAGGGCAACTAAGTTAGTTTATTAGTTATTAGTTCATCTAAAATGTTTAAAATCCTACCTCAGTTGTTCTAATTGTTCTACTACAGCTAATAAAAAGAAAAACACATCTTAGATATGAAGTAGGTAGATACTAGGTCTTGGATAGGAATCAGTGAATCACTTTTTAGAATAATATTTTGACAGTTTAAAAAAAAAAAAAAATCTAAAAATGTAAGGAACTTTTTAAGTGCCATTTAGAGAATGACAGCGTCTATCCAAAAATGAAGCATAATTGCTAAATAGATAGAAAAATACATGAGGACATAACTTTTTCAAGGTCATTACAAAAACGACACTGCTGTTATTAAAAGATAGCTTTTTTAACACATTAATTGACATATTTTATGATTTTTCTCAAAAAAAAAGACATAAATTAGGTTATGTGGGTATTTCCAGACTTTTCTGGCGCACTGTAGATATATACCTTAAGCAGATTATATACACCAAACGTATCCCACCAGGGAACTTCCAGTGTCGCATACGTGGGTGAAATTGTAACTAAAACTATTTGAATTTGTTTACAAACAAAAATCTAACCTACAAAGCCGTTCCATTCCGTTCTTAGCAACGTTATTGGTGACAGATGTGCAATTTTCTGTCAATTGTCAATCTGTTCGAGTATATAGGTTATTTTCATACCCACTTTGCAATTACTAGTTGCACGCAAAGCCGCCAAAGCGCCATGGCGTAATTCCTTAAATTGGTAGACAAAAGATCAAACGCGCCGACACTAGGTGAAACTACTATCTAGGTTTGTACTATGCCTTAAGAGTATACAGTGTCAAGATAGAATACACTATTGATGTTGTTTATGTACACCACATATTAAAACATTTACGTAATTTTATTATTTAGGTAAACATTACTTTTTTGATAATTTTTCGCACTGGATTTGGATAAATGCACAGGAACTAACGGGAACTACAGGAAAATAGAACAAGAGAATTGCCAAAGCTAGTGTTGATTCAGGAAGCAACAATGTTTATCAATGGGATGCGACCAAGAATTGGGAAGAAACAGCAAAAAGTTATAAAAAAAAATTAAATAAGTTGTGTTTGCGTATAGCTTTGTAAATTTTGTTACCAAACAGACCATAATTTTACACAACTAACTCCAATACTGCATGAGAGGAGAGAACTCTTTATAACTAAATATAATTATTATTCTCTGATCTATAAACTAAAACAATGTTTCTCTGAATAAAAATTATTTAAACAAAATACGCGATTGTAACAGTCAGTGTGTACGTTGATTGGTACCACTGCATTTTGATAACTCATCTCCTTGACCTTGAACCTACATCTCAACTAGGGTGTGAACCTGAGGTTCTGTACCCTTTCATCTCTGATAGAAGCGGCACGATCAAGCCGTAAGTAACTTGTAATAAGTTACTCTTCAGGGGGTTTTGATGATCGTCATTTGAAACTCTAAACCGAAGCTAACTAATTTTGGGAAGTTTTTACCTCACTTGAAGGTGTTGAAGGCGGTCGTCAGGTTTTGAACGTTAGATGACATCTAGACGTCTGACTCGTGTAAGTGGAGGTGGACGATCCTCAGGATGCGCGTCTCAGGATCACTTCTCCTCGAGAATCCAACTGCAACGCACTTGGATTTATTCAAAGGTAGGGCTCCATTGAGAGGACCAGCGAACGAGGCGGCTTGTGGACAACTCATCTCAGCTTTAAGTCTATGTCAAAGAAAGTTTGTAATGATGATTTCTCATCAATAATAATTAAAACAGCAATAAAAATGGCGATAAATGTGTTTTTTAAAACGAAATTAAAGGATATTTTGCATATTTTACAGTGGAAGTAACTGAAAGATGAGAAAAAATGCTATGCGATTTTCCGCACTAGGGCGGTAAAATGCACCTACTGGTGCTTCAGCTGACAGATGATGCTATGTTTACAGTTGACAAACACTAACCAAAATACACAATGTAAATATGTCACATTTCTACTTAATAAGCGCCATCTAACGGCAAATGGCTGCATTACTTCAGGCAATAATTTATCTATTTACTCATCTATTTTTTAAAGCAATCTTTATAAATATAAAGCAGAATTTTGATATTTTATAGTTGTTTACAATCACACACTCCTTCAGATTGTTTTAAACTCCTTCACAAGAAGCAGTTGCTATAAAAAAGTGAAATATCAAATTTAGTTTTTTTTGTTTGCAAGTTTGTGAAACAGAAAAATACTTTGAAGAAATTTATGAATTCATGCATCAAAAACTACTAATAGTTATTAAAAAAACTAAATATCTTTCAATTTTCGTTCAAAAGTTAGATTGGTAATGGAATTTAATGTAAACTTATTTTTATGCGGAGCTCCAACCATTATTAAAATACGAAATTACTTCCTGCTCCAGAAGATTTTAGTTCTTGAACTTTGAGGATTTGAAGAAACACATTCAGTAATGACTTGCTAAAGAAATTACCCCGGACGAGATCACAATAATTTTAAAATTAAAGAACTCTATTTTACCAACTTAATATTTTTTTTTATGATAACTGTTTTCTATTACTGATAAAAAAATATAATAACATTACGAAAATTTAAACCTAAATGTTATATAACCTCGGAACACATCAGGTGCATTTTAATCCAGATTTTCACACATGCATCTATGCATCCGCACTATGGATTTCGCGTTGCTGTTATTATTGCGCTAAAAGGACATCATTTCCAATTTAATCCGCAACAGAATTAGCTTTTGCTAGGGAATTTACATTTTAATTACCCCTTCCAAAAGAAAAATAAAAAGGAAATATAGAGGGCAAACCTTTCGCAAAACTTGCCCATTGTGTTATAATTACATAACAAAATTAACGGAGAATTAATTTTTAATTTCGTTTATCTCTGGTTGGCTGAAATTTAATTTTAAAACTTCGTTTGCCGTGGAGATGTTGATGGTTTCTGTCTTAAATGGAATTTCGCATTCAGATACCTATTATTCTATTTAAGAGTTATAATTATTTCGCCCCTTTCTAAAGCAAGTCCGTTACTGTTGCAATAAGATGGAAAATACATTCTTTTAGATTTATTTTAGGCTGTATAATTGCTGAGATTATTTTTAGGACGTATATTTTATGTTTACTACAAAAACAACATCCATGGAGACATAAATCGCAACACCGAAATTGGTAATATCGTTTCCTAGAACGTTCAGACGGATAAAACCGAATTTAAATTCTTAAAAACCCATTAATCGTCGCGCCAAGGATGGGTTAAATTTTTCAAATAGTAGGGTGACCGTCTTCAACGTTTGAGATCCGGGCAAAATAGCGGTCGAAAGGGGTACTCGTCCTTTTGTGAGCGCAATGCAATTACGAAGAACACAGTCGTTTCATTGTTTTGTCATCGCTAAAGGAAATAAACTCCGGTTTACTAGGTGATATACGTGGCGGAAGATATAATTGCGTTGTATGAAAACAATTGCTTTAGTTCTTAAGATGGTTTTAAAAGGAAAACTAAATGATAGAACGTTTCGTGCAGAGAATTAACATTTATACGGATGCTGCTTATTGTTTTAAGAGGTTGCTTGAATCTGCTAATAATGTATTGGATGACCAAAAAATAATTAATACACTAAAGGAGTTACAGGGTTAGCAAAACAATAATTTTGAATTTTAAGAATCAACCTTGAATGACGTAAAAATGTATGGGTTCCCTCAATAAAAGAGATACGAATTAAAAGAATTCATTTAAGTTGTGGATTACCTTGACAAAAGAGTTTTTTTTTAATTACTTAAGTTTTTACTTTCTTTAGATTAAATAATGTAATTCCTATCTCGTTAGGAAAAGCCTAAATACATTTAATCTTGCAAAAAAAGTTTGAAACTGGGCACAAGCCCTTGTGTGTACTATTGAATATGAAACTCATTATTGTTGTTAAATGAGATTCTGGATTACGAATATGTAAACACACATCTCAAAAATATATACACGAGTTAATGTTAAAATGTTAAGTGCCTTAAATAATTATCTACAAGAATGAGTAGAGGTCACATTCACTACAATCCTTAAAATACGTTTTTGAATGATAAAAACATCTTGTGCAACAAGTGAGCCGCCCCAGAAGCATATCCCATATTGCAATCTACTCTCGACCAAAGCATAACACACAGAAGCTAGTTGTTATTTGGTTAATATATATTTTAGATATGATAGTGATAAGATATGTAATAGAATTTAATTTAGTTATTTTGTAATGATTTCATTACAGTGGTGCTTCCATGAAATTTGCTAATCTCTATACATAATATTTGTTTCTCATTAATGTTCAGATTTAATGTTGGCACCCCTCCTTGATGAAAATAAAAAATAGATATTATGTTTTCTTCGTATTTAATGGAAGGTTGTGCCCGCTTAGCCAGTTATTAATCCTGTCAAAAAAATATATTGAATCTGTAAACTATGTTTATTGTTACCAGATATTATAATAGAAATATCAACAGCATACAGATTAATATGAATATTGTTATCTAGCATGATACTTTCCATGTCCTTGATATACATATACCAAAAATAAGACGGGTCTCAATACAGAGCCTCGTGGAACATCACATTTATTCTTCAAACAAGCAGAATTTATGGAATTAGTGTATCCATCCTAATTAAACTTTATTGACACATATTGGGTTCGATTAGCAGCTAAAATGATATCCACCGCAAGGCATTCCTTTAATGGCAAAAGATGGCAGTTTCTCCAACAATACGTGATGATTGACGCAATCGAAACCCTGCTGAGATCACACATGGTAGCAACACATATTGGATTCGATCAGCAGCTAAGATGATATCCATCGCAAGGCATTCCCTTTAATGGCAAAAGATGACAGTTTCTCCAACAATACGTGATGATTGACGCAATCGAAGCCCTGCTGAGATCACACATGGTAGCAACAGCGTACTCACCCGCCACAACATAGCTCACAATGCTTTGATAAAACGAATTAACTGCTGTAAAAGTTGATTTATCTCGTACAAATCCATGCTGATATTTATACTAATCACATTGTAGTTATCTAAAAAATTTAATATCTTTTGCAAAAAAAAAATATTTTATATACAATTTCTAATATGTATTTTCAAATATATATTATTTTAATATTGACTAATTTCTCACATATCAACAATGTCATGGAAAAATATGGAAATTAATAATTTTTATAAAATCAAAAATATCTTGGAAATTGATGTTTTCTTTTTTTTTTAATCTACTGGCGCTTTTAAACATGCAATAATAATGGGGGTATTGTATTTAAAAAAAAGAAAGTTGAAGGCTGTACCGAGATTACGAACACCCTGTACAAATAGCGATAATTTTGCGTTATAGGAAAATTATAATGCTACAACAACTTATAAAAACATTTTTTTGCTGTCTATCACTGTTTGAATTCGAGAGGAATTCGTTGCTGGTGGAACACCCTGTATATAATTTAGTTTTTTCTTATGAAAGCATTTTAGTTTTATTTCTTGCTACGTACTGCTGTGGACTGGCACCCCGGTTTTCGCAAATTCAGATGTTGTCATGTTTACTCCGATCAGCCTTTGTCAATGTTTCGAGAGAATTTTCACAGACGTAATGTTTATTTTTGATTAATTTTAGTTAATGAGTTAATTGTTTAATTTATTTATTTTAAGTGTTCAGTTGTTTTAAATTAAATTCATTCATTTAAATGTCTTGCGTTCGCTTGTTTAGTTTATGTTATTATGTTTTGAGATTTTATCCGTTGGCGGACTGATGTGTGCGTTTGCTTTGTACGCAGCGGTCGAGATTGTAAGAGTTAGTTCCTTGGCAGACGCTAGCGTGAGTAGACGTAAATTTGTAAATCTTTGCTGCCATTTTGTTAATTCAATTGATATCGTTATTTGTTTTATTCCTGTCCATCAAGGAACTCGCTTAATAATAATTGTTATTATATTGTTGTGTACACATATTAGATATAAGATCATTTATTATTTCGTGCAGGAGGTTTAGTTTTAATTCTCTCATTATAATTCAAGAATTCAAGAATCAATTTTTCCATTTTCTAGTTTGCTGTTTCATTATTATTTTATTAATCACCTCGGTTTGGGTGAATAGAAGCATTGTGCTTGTTGTTTATTTTTGTAAATTTGATGTCCATGATTTATTTTATTTAATTGATAACACGTATTACTGAATAAGAATATCTTCCTGAGCAAATTAATCTTTTGCTTTGATATAGGATTTAGCATTGTCCTATTGTAATTTAGAATCACATGCAGTTTTTGATTTAGGCCAGAACCCTCTGTTCACGGTTTTTTTTCTGCAAATTTGTAATTAACATTTTTTTTATAATAAATTCTTGGTTGTTTATTAACGTCATTCAAAATTCTATTGTTTTATTTTTAATTAAACCTTTTCAAATTTTTGGGGTAATTAAGAAAGTCAGATTTCTTTCACCCACAATTTACTTTTCGCGGTTGGACCCAAGTTTTAATTTGCGAGGGTAACTCTGAGATTAATTGTTCTTTTGCGCCCTTTTAAATTTTATCCGTTGAGCTAGCTAGTTTAATTTTTCATTTTTTATTTTTCTTTTTGCATTTTCATTATTACTATCAGTACACAGCAGTACGTTCCATCGTCTCTAAGCAACTTTTTCAAGCATATTTTCTTTCTGAATTGTATTTTATCAGTATTTTATAACACAAAAAGTGAAGTGCGTCAAATTTAAAGTAAAGTAAAACATTACTTTAAATTAATGTATATTAAATCATTATAATTCTTTAATAATTATAATTCCTGTATTGAATTGAAAAGCCTTGTTGTGCTATTCCTTTTTTTTTTGTTTATTTGCCTCTATGAGTAACGTAATATCTAAATAATGATACGTGTTGAATCAACAATAAAATTGTAACATTGTTTATAATTTTATTTCAACCTTTAGAGGGGATTGCTCTCATTTCAAACGAAGTCAGTGTTTTTTTTCCTCTGTACAAAGATCATGTTGAGATATTCCGAGAAAACTCTAACGTGATAAGATATTTTAAATGAAAAATTTATTTCGGGCCTCTGTAATTTATGTAAGTACGCCATGAAAAGTTCGTTATACTTTCAAGAAAGGTATAAAAATCTAACATTAATTCTTTATTGACAATTTATCATTCAAATTTTATTCTTTGTACGCCCTATTGGGTTATTCATCAGGGACCATCTTCGCAATCTGAGAGTCTTTGAAATGCAAAAAAAAAGATCTTCAGAAATTATTTACAATCCGGACGCTATGGAGGTTCTTCCAAAGAATATTTTAAAGCTAATACGCTATTAACTTTTTATGATGCCTATATAGGTACTAGATTTATTATGTTTCTGATATAGGCACAAACAAATAAAAATTTGTTAATGGAACGGTAATCTTTTAGGAAGGAACTTACTCTATAGGATAGAAATTACTTAAATTTGGCTAATAAGATAAATAAGTTATTTTAATTTTGCTATTTAAAATACAGTACTCTACTCTTTGAATTTATGCGTGTACTGTTATTATTTTTCTGTTCTTACAAGAATAAACAATGCAATTTAATTAAAGCTGCTTTGTCAAGAGGTGGGGCGTAAGTGAACAGGTAATAAAACAACATTATTTCATTCAAGTTTATCAAGGAAATATTAATTGAATTGAGATTGAATAATCTAAAATATACTGGGTAACTGTTTAAATGTTAATGTAGATGTTCAAATAAGTAAATTCACCTGAGAGTAAGAGCCTAAATGTTTCTTTAATGTAATTATTTTATCAATGAACAATGAATTATATGTACATTTGTCGGCATTACGCACTATATTATTACTATAAGAACAGGCAATTGGTAATACATTAAACTATTTAAATAAACTATAAATTCATTATTTTCTCAAAATAGAAGTCAACATTTTGCGTATTCATATAATCGCAAATAACTTCTTATTAGTGATGAAATTTTTCGAATAGAAATGTTATTCGAAAACGTAAAGAAATATTTGGAATATTTTAGGTTCTCAAATCTTTTGCTTAAATTGGATTCTTCCATTCGAAAGAGGCGTATACATAGGTTATACATAAATGTCTGTATGTGCTAGGATCGAGTGAATCAATAGGACCATTGTAGATTAAATCTTTTATTTAATAAATAAACGGCATGATTTTTGGCTGTGAAGTATACAATGGCTTTTTGTATATTATGCCGTTTGCTGCCTAAGAATTATTTTTTGTAAAAATATTATAGAATGAATGTTCTCCGAGTTCTTATACCTTGAAAGGATTATGGGAACTTTTTCGTTTTACATATTTATGCTTTTATTTGTCAATTTAAGTTAGATAGAAAAGTTTCTTTATTTTAAAATTTATGTAAATTTCCTAGTATTTAATACAATTTATTTATTAAGATTCAAGTTATACAGTTATTAAATTTATTATTTATTAATGGTAATAGTTTGTTTAGTGTGGACCTAATAACAAAATCCGATTTTCGGAAAAACGCTTAAAACTAACAAATATTTGTTACGTCAATTTTCAAAAAGAAGTTGTAAATGTTCTGATTTCATATTAAATACAACAAATAGTTTAATCAAACTAAATCGATTGTAATTTAAAAATTATGGAGATTTTGCATTTTTAAAATAAATATCCTAATTTGCAATTACTAATAATCAGACTACCAACCTCTCTTATAATATCTTAATAAACATCAAAATGGTGTAGAATAATAGACTAATATATGCTCAGATAGCATAGAATTCATGTCTATGATTTTCTGCCTGAATATATTTGTTAGTTCAAATATAATTCTTATGGACTATCTGTTCATATGTGTTTATCTGTTTCATGCTGGTTAAGGATTATCAATCCACGTACGTGGCCAATGGTGTAAGCCGACGCCATCAATTAATAATAATAATAATAATATCTGTTTCTATGATAGGAATTGTTTCCAGATTTACTTGGTGGCTGTCGGTAATGATAGCGTCTATGGGATGGTCAATTGGTGCATGGAATCTTAAAACCGAAGGCGAAAGGGTGGTATCCATTCGTCAAAAGCAAAGCAAATATTCCTGATCTTCAAATAAGCTATATTTCCACAAGTAAAACTCGAATTTACAATAGAGTACTTAATAAATATATATATGAAAAATATGAGTGCATGTGCGGATGTTCACTAACAAATAAACTATTTTGTTTTATCTGCTTAATTTTTTAAGAAAGAGGTTAGTGCCTGAAATATACCAGAGTTAAATGATTTAAAGCATATCGCAGAGAGGGCAAAGAATCACAAAAATTCCGTCTCTCACATGAATGCATGCGGGAATTTTAGTGTTCTAGGCAATGTGGATACACGTAAACAGTTAGACAGTGCTTATTTGCGACATAAAATAAGTACAAGGAGGATGTTGAAAAAATCGTCATATTTTGCGTCGGTTAATTATGTGTATAAAAAACTGTGGAATCTAAAAAAGCTTTTGATGGAAACATACAAACTGTTGGATATTATTTGTACAACGCCCATGTCGACATCAGAATGTGAACGATGTTTTTCCACCCTCCAACACATTAAAACTTCTAAGAAACACAATGTCTGAAGATCAACTGAACGCATTTTTAGAACAATGTCATAAACGTGTTTTGCAGCATGAAAAATAGGAGAATGGATTTTATGTACACAAAATAGGCAAGTTTTTATTTTGTGCCCACGTTCTTTCATAAGCCACGAGCCGCCACTGAGCATGTACACTGTTGAAAATATTACGGTGTTGGCGTTAATTTTGCGCTAGTCAAATATTTTAGTGTTGATTTTTACAAACTTTGCCAGACGAATTGACTACATGTGTTTAGTAGAGCAGAAATTACTAGAATTTGGTCTTTGTTCAGATATGACGATTTACTATGTTCTCTAGACATTCAGAAGCATCAACCAATCAGAATTTTTCCCTCGGATAGAAATATAGAAACCTCACCTAATCTAATACAGTATTGCATTATACGCACCACCTGCATTGCACGTGTATCTTGTTTTCGAGTTTGTTTCTGCGTATTAAACATATCCAAACAACCACCAAATGTGACTGACTGCAAAGTGTAACCTTGTGTTATTAAACGTTAATTCCAGTGGGCATAAAAAATTTCAACATCTTAAAGATGTATTGGAAACAACTACTTACGTAATTAGTTCAGATTTGAATCAAATAGCATAAACATTCACTTAATTTTATAATGGTTCTCAAAAAATCATTTTTCAAAATTAGTACGTTTAGTAGAAACCAAAACTTTTGAATGAGCGGTTCTGTATATTTATAATGAGAAAACGAGAGAATATTATAGCACTAAGAAATAGGAGTTGCATATTAAAAAGACGTTGTGTTTAGAAAACGGTGTTAAATCATCCAATAGATCGCATTTCATTTAGTTAAACAGCTAGTAAATTTGTCTAGTCTAGATCAAATAAATGTGATAGAAGTATTATCATAATTCCACGTGTTAGTTGGACAAAATAACCCCTTAGGCAATAGACAATACTGACTATCTTTGTTCGTCAAATTTAAAACTTCTATAGTTCTCGACAAAATAACACGAAAACAGTGTGGACCTCTCCTGACTATTAAATTAGTCAAAAAAGTGTTAAAATTTTCAACAGTGTATATATTTGCAAATTTATTACGACATATACATCTATGTTTTCTGAAAAATAAATGCAAGAATAAGAAACAGAACACATTATTTATGATGTGTATTTTGATGTGGAATAAATAATGGTACAATCAACATTATTCTAACAATGTTCATATTGACACAATAACGCATAGTCACACACGAAATTCACAGCATTAACATTTATGAAACGCCAACATGAAATTCGTTAAATTGCTTTGAGCGACGACAGACGAAAATTTAAATACTTAAATAGATTTGGCATTATTTGGTACTGTTTCCGTGGGAGTAGTATCGCCTTCTCAACCTGAATCAGATTATAAACGCCTCGCGCGCTTGCGCAGAAATCACCACTAACCTTATCTCATTTTATATAGTTGTAATATTTCTTGACCTAATAAAGGATAAAGAATTTTAAAGCTAATAATGTTTATAGAAGAGATGTGCTGTTTGAATCAGATTAGAGATCTTGTTAGCAATCCGTTTTCTACAATTCCCTCGAAACGAATTCAACTTTATAAAATGCTCCAACATTATAACGTATGTAGAAACTTCCCTTGCCGTTTCGTAGCTATGATTCAACCAGCTTTTACGGTTAACTGTATTATCGATAAGAATCCATATAGCAATCTTCCTTCGTTTCAAGAAAGATTACCTGCTTTCATGACGATTCCACAAACACACGAAACGCTTTCGCCGGGGAAAACTTTCTTCTGACAAATTTTCACGAATATAGTGAAGTGGAAAACGCGCTTTAGAGAGGCGTCGGTGCGAGAAAAACACGTATTTAAAACTTTTTTCAGCCGCGCTGGGCAGGAAGAGAAGTGAGAATTTCATTTTGTAACTTATGAAAAGGGGAAGGGGAACGAATGCGCGACTCTCCCGGCGAATTCAGGACCTATCCTAACTTTAATAGTCCCTTGATTTTTATCAAGACGTCTTCGCAGGCGACCTAAAAGGGAACAAAACGAAACGGACCGTTTTCCACCGAGGTCTCCGGAGCTAAACAACTTCTGATTGTGTTGCACGCGCGACCTATCGGTTCTAGAGGAAGGTGGAAACGTTAGTAGTAAGACGAGACTCACGTACGGAACTATATTTTACTTCGGTCTTCCCGCCTTGTACCGTTTCAATTAAGGATCAGATCTCGAAATGGAAAAGTTACCGGATAATATCTTCGGAGAGCCGTCCCGAATAAACCCCAGGACACCGAGGGAGGATATACTTGCGAGGAAAAAAAAAATCATTTAAAAGTCCCGGACTTTTCAGTTTCAATTACCGTTGCTCGCCGGGTCTCTGCTCCTTTTCGCCTCGTTTTGCCGCCTCCCTTTTCCCTCTCCTCTTTCCTCTTTGTGCGACGAGAGTGGGGGATTACATTTACACGTATTTTTGCCTTCTCATTTCCGGAAGATTAAAAAACTTATTCGGACAAATCGGATGTCAAATTTCAATTTTACACTTTCCTCCTGTCTTCGGTTTCCGTTGGCGGCGTTTTCTTATTTGCCCTCCTCTTCTCCCGTTTCCGCGATTTAATATTTAACGAAAGGCGCCGCTTACGCATCGTCTCCACGCTTCGCCCTAATTTAATTTTATTTCCTTCATTTTCGTCCGTTATTAGTTGCTAAATTATCTCTCATGTTCTGTACCGTTTCGGTGAGGACCCGTTAATTTTTGAAAGGACTACCGCCGACAGCGTCCTTAGGATTACGGAAGGAAGGACTCTGATGACTACACGAAATTGTAAACACCTACAAACCGGGTCTTCATAGTGGTTAGCATCTGATATGATCCAGCTTGGAAGTTTCATCCGTATGTATTTTTTCTAGCTTTGGCTTGAAAATAATTGATATCAGTCGCAAAGTAAAATTTCTTTGTTTGTTAACCGTTTGGCCAAAAAATAATCAAAACTACCGCACACCAGTTGCCCACTGCCCCTCCACATTAGCGGTAGATTCGCAAAAATCAAGGGTCGCTCTATGTTGGCAGAGGCATTTTTAACTGTAATAGATTCTCTAAAATTGACACGCGCAAATTAAAAATATTGTTTTTTTTTCTGATAGTGTTGCATTGTCAACAAAACTATGTATTAACTCAAACAGGAAACTTATACTAGGGTAAATCGAGGATAGATGACGCATATTTTTGGGAATCACAACTGTACACTTTGTTTGGTACTAAAAATAACGGAAATAAATTCAGATTGTTAAAAGGACTTTATTAAGTTGTCGTATACTGTCGCATATGGTAAACATATTAATGTCAACAAAAATAGGTGTTTTCGTGTATTAGGTGAGACGGCACATTCCGTTTTAAAACATTAACTCGCACAGTAAGCAGTAAACCTCATTTGAATTTACATGAATATACCACATTACTGCTACATGTGCAAATAATGCCACGAATCAGCCTTCAAGAGTGGGGATAGCACTAAGATATATAATTGTTGTAATTATAGTTAGAGGGGACTCTCTGTAAAGGAGACACTCCGCAAGGAGACTCCATGAGGTATTCCTCTTGGAGTCTCTGTTAATGAAGAGCTTAAGTGTATTGGTTGATTCCTGCCCCTGCAACCCAAGGCAGGTGTAATTATTATATATGAATATACCTCTGAGCTACATCCATGACATTTGGTGGAGGCGCCGGGTATATGTCGCTGCGAACAACCATAGTCCAGTGCTTCAAACTTGTGGATTCCCTGGATTTACTGAAGCCATCATTATATGGTTAGCATCCTCCACCACGTGCTTCTTCAGCCTTTATCTTCTTTAGTGTTGAGATGGTTTCTTGCTGTCCCTCGAGGTTACCAATGCATGCCCATCTAGCAGCAGCAACACTTTTCCTGCCGGTTTCGAGGTACAAATTGCTCTCTCAGCCAAGTAAAGAATATTTTATTGTTTACATATGCAGATTTTTGTGACATAAAGACTGTGGACCCAAGCGGGGTCCACCCCTTCACCATTGCAGCAGACAATAACAGAAATAGTTTCGCCCTTTTCAGAAGACGTAACTAACGCGAGCTTTTTAGAGCCCTTCACAGCTACCACATGTTCTGGACGATTGTTCAACTGGAGTCCTGTCTCGTCTATATTGAAAATGCGTCCAGGCTCGTTCATCAGTTTGTTTACAGTCAACGTATGTTCCAGGAGTAAAAAATAAGAAGCAACATTTTCTTTTGTCATCGCTAGAGTTCGTGCGGCAGAAACTCCTTGAGATTTACGTATCGTAAGTTCTTTATTTCTTCTTAAAAATGAATCGAGCGATAGGTACCAGCCTTACGAGATTCTCTATTGAATTTGTGGGGTAATTCCAAGGTCTCTGCTAGCTCAGAAGCCATTGATCTTACACAAGATCGTGATGGCGCAAATCCGTGCTTTTGTGGACCACAATTTTAGCCTCGTTTTGAACCCCTAATGTAGATGAGGGGCCAAGCTTTTTAGTTTGGAGGTCCCTGCTTTTTTTCGGCGTCGCAAAGTGCTTTCGGTAACACAAAATTCTCGACCAGCTTCACGGATTCCCATGTCGCCCCTATCAACAGCAGTAATTGCTGCAGACAACTGTTCTGTTGTCCATTCACCTCTTGTGGTACTTCCCTTTCTTCTATATTCTGTCGACATGCCTAAGGAAGACCCATTATTTAGTTCCTAACATTACCTATACGAAATGTAATTTTATGATATATCAGTGCGTCAACTCTCTTTATATATGAATGCGTCAACTCACCTCGCAGTAAACCAAATTCCAAATTTCCCGCAATTATATTTAGTTACTTCAACTTAAAGGTATTCAAATAACTATTAATCTAATACAAAATCGTAGGAAATTACATGCTTGAATGTTGAAGTTACTAAAAATAATTGAGGGAAATTTGAATTTGGTTTACTGGGCTTACTCTATAAGGAGAGACGACGCATCAGATATTTGTCAGCTTCATTGCAGCAACGCTTCGAAGTGAGGTTAGAAAGTATTAAACGTTTGTTAGCTATAACAAATGCTGAATAATGTAATAAAAAGACGTTGTAGCATACCTGTATTCTGTTCGTTTTTGTATGGTGCAAAACTTTTTCAAGAAATGTATAATATATTTTTAAAAATACAACAACTTCACCAACTCCCAGTAAACTGCTAAAACATACAATGTATCGGAAGTGGAAACTACACGGAAGAGTGACGCTAGGTATGCCGTATAAACACCAGCTAGAGAGAAGTAGTCAGTGCGCCGTCTCACCTAATTCGTCATCTCTCCTCAATTTACCCTATGTATATATGTGTCTATTGCTAATTAGAGATTTGCATTTAAATTCATTTAATAGAAATTCGCAGGGAGTAAGTTTGGTCAAGTCCCAAATTTAACAAAATACAGGGTGTTTCTCAATATATGCGACCAACTTTAAGCGCTGATTCCTGGGTTATTTTGATCATAAAAGTTCATAAGACAATATGTCCAAAATCGCTTAGTTCTAAAGTTTTACAATGTTTAATAGTAAGTTAACATAATTAATGTTTTTATTATAAATTAACAAAATAATTAATAAAAAAAAATTAGCTTATACTAACTGTTGAAAATGACCGCCCCCAACTGCAATACAAGCTTCTATCCTCCTCCGTTCTAAAATACCAGGGGTATTTCGAATTGTTTGAAAAGCTACGATAATACGATTGCTCAGCTCATCGACATTCAATGGAGTCGTAATAAACTAATGATTAAGGTGACCCCAGAGAAAAAAGTCCAAAGAATTTAAGTTTACAGACCGAGGAGGCCACGGTTGTGGACCTCCCCATCCTATTCACCATTCTGGATACGTATTGCAAAACTCGCGAGCAATTAAACTAAAATGCGCTAGAGCACCGTCATGCATAAAATACATTTGTAATCTTAAGCAGTAGTGGTAGCTCCTCTTCAAGAAAATTGCGGTATACCTCGCCAATTAACCGCATCGGTAAAAAATGTGGACCTATTAAGTGATCTCCGACAATTCCGGCCCACACATTGACAGAGAATTGATATTGATAACGGGCATTCACTTGTTCGTGCGGATTTTCTTCGGCCTATATGTGATTATTATGAAAATTAATAATCGCGTTTCTATAGAAAGTAGCCTCGTCGGTGAAAAATATTTGAGCCAAATGGTTAGGATTTTGTGCGATTTTGTGTTGCATCCATTGACAAAAAGCCACTCTTTGCGGAAAATCTACCGGCAAAAGTGCCTGCACCCATTGAATGTGATATGGATACAACAGTTGATCTTTTAATATTCTTCAAACTGTGGCCTGGCTAATGTTTAAAGCAAACGCAATTTTTCTGGTGCTTGTAGTAGGATGTTCTTCAATTTCAACTTGTGGAGTTCTTACTGCAGATAAGTGCCCGTTATGAGTCGTCCGTTTTTTAAAATTTCCCGTTTCACTAAGACGTTGGTGAAGACGGGCATATATTGAATGATACGGGATGATACGATTCGGGTATCATTCTTCATAAAGACGTCTAGCAGGATGCAAATTTCCATTGGCAATACCGTAAACGAAATGCATATCACACATCTCAGCATTCGTGTAATTCATTTTAGAAAACGGAAACTGGCAATAAACTGAATGAATACTCTGATTGACAAATATTGAAATGACAAATAAACAATTCCCTCTCAACACAATAGTTTTTGAAGAACCAACTGTGATATTATATCGTATTAGTCATACTTCATAATTTATTATTAAACATTCAATAACTTTAAAACCAAAGCTTTTGGAATATACTCATATGAACTTTTATGATCAAAATAACCTCAGGAATCAGCTCTTAAAGTTTGTCGCATATATTGAGAATCACCCTGTATAATGAGAGGGGACCATACAATAGTATTTAAGCTTACTGCGGATTAATACATTATATAATGTTATAATATTTCGTAAATTGCGAAAATCTCTACATGTTCTAATTATGAATCCCAGAAGTTTGCTACAGGTAGAATAAATATCCAAAACAACTTCAAATCAAAAATGACGCCTAGATCTTTTAAAGTGACTAATCTCTCTAGGACAATGTCCTCAGTACTACAGTTATAGGCAGTATGCGCTTTGTTTGAAAAACTGATCGTCTTACATTTACTATTGTTTAAATTAAGAACATTGTTGTTACACCACTTGCTTATTTTCTGTAAGTTCAACTGCAAAACATCACAATCACTAGTGCAGTGTATCACTCTAAATATCTTTAAATAATCTGCATAGGGTAAACACTTGGATGTCACTAATACCTCACGAATATCATTTATAAATAAAATGAACATCAAGGGACCGAGGTTAGATCCTTGAACGACACCACTAGTTGCAGCAAATCTAAATACACGGTATCCACTTGTTTTCTATTGTCTTGTCCATTGCTTCCTGCACGAACTGAATGAAATTAAATAAGTTAGTGGTGGTAGAACGATGAAAGAATACACCGATTACGAATTAGCTTCTACGACATCATGAAGCTAAGAGAAACTGGTGATCCAGTTTGAGACAAAATGACAAAAAGAAGCCCTTTCACGAGCTAAACGAATTTTAACTCATTGAAGTCTCCAGAAAAATAAAAGGCAAGTTATTCAATAGCAAAAGCCTTAATTTCTGCAAATTTTACTAAGGACTATACTCATATACATCATGCGTAATGCACTGCGAATGGTGGAGGAATGGTGCCTTTCACAAGGACTCTCAGTTAATCCACAAAAAACAAAGTTGGTTGCCTTTACCAACATGAGGAAACTCAATGACCTAGGCGGCGTTAGACTGTTTGGACAGGAGTTACAATTAACCAAGGAAGTAAAGTGTTACCCTCGATGCGAAACAGAGCTGGAAAAATCACTTAGTCAAAACAACGACCAAGGCTACGCAACTATTCTGGCGCTGCAGGAGAGTTGCTGGCAAAACCCGCGGATTAAAGCCTAGGGTGATCCATTGGCTATATACTGCCGTGATAAGACCAGCGATAACATACGGGGCAGTAGTCTGGTGGAGGAGGACAGAAGTGTCCTCCGCAGTGAAGCTTCTAACCGCTGTCCAGAGACAGGCATTGCTGGGTATCACTGATGCAATTAACAGCACAGGGACCGCCTCTTTGGAGACCATTGTGGGCCTCTCCCCACTGGAGCTTTATGTGAGAGCGGAGACAATGAATGCGATCCTTAGGCTTAAAGCCAACAACCTGTGGCATCCCAACTTCAGGGTGAGAGGGCACACTTATACTACGGGCACGATGCTGGAAGGGCCATTGCTGCCAATGCCCACGGACAGCATGGCACCCGAAATTATCATCACTGAAAAGGTGAAAATCTCCATACCGAACAGAGACGAGTCACGTAGTGAGATCACTGCTAATGATAACTGGTTCACGGACGGATCCAAATCCAGCCAAGGCATAGGTGCCTGCATTTGTGGGCCCAGTCCTAATCAAAGGATATCCATAAGCCTGGGGAAACATACAACGGTCTTCCACGCAGAGAGGCTACATGCGGAGGAAAATTAATATAATGACTGACAGCCAGGCTGTCATTAAGGTAGTCTCGAACTCCGTAACTAGGTCAAAACTAGTTAGAGACTGCAAACAATCCCTCAATGCACTGGCACGAGACTACACGGTGTCTCTGATTTGGGTACCGGGACATGAGGATATAAAGGGCAATGTAATAGCCGACGAACTAGCCAAGGAGGGCTCCAAGAGACACTTCATGGGTCCAGAGCCCGTATGTGGAATTACTAAGGATTCCGCAAGAAGGGAGACCTGACCTGGTTAGATAAAGAAAGTACAAAGAAATGGAAGTCGACTGAAGGTCAACTCTATACCAAAGCGCTGATAAGGGATGGGGATGTTAGTTTCTCTGATAACTTACTCAGGCGCAGTAAGAAGGAAGTTAAAACCATTACTGGGTTGATAAGTGGACACTGTCCCCTAAAAAAGCATCTATACAACACAGGCCGGGTAAGCGAGCCGTGGTGTTTCGGGAGAGATCTATCGGAGCCCTCGAAGGTTCTCAAGTTTCCTCTGGGCAAGATACTGGGCTTTATAGACAACATCAAGCTGCTCGAGTGGAAATAACAGAATTAATAGGGATGATACAATGAGCACCTAGCTCAAGTGCCCGGACATTAAGTGCCCACTCTAACTTTAATGAATGAATGAATGAAATGAGTACAGACTAAGAAGTGGAGTTAACCAACGCGGACATGATTTCCATCCGGCATATTATGAAGTTCTAAAAAAAAAGAAACTTTTCTATCCATCGCAAATTACAATCTCCGAAAAAAGTTTGAAGTTCCCTTGCAAAATTTATTGAATGACACTACTATGAAAGCATTTTAAAATGTATTTCGCTTGAAGCACGAGATAGTTCATTACTTGCATTGTGTAAGTGGGACTTTAACGGCAGTTATTATTCAACACAGAAAATATTCATCGTTCTAAAATCTAAAATATCTCGTTTATGTTCATTTCAGCAATTGCAAATAGCACAGACGCTTTGAACCCGTGCAGGTCCGCATAATCGCCAACATCTCTATTCACTGCAGTGTTTTATATTTGCATAGACAACCGCTCAGCATAGATAAGTCGGAAAGTTTTTCTATTCCCACAGCGGCTGGGCTCCGCTCGCAACCAGTCGAACAACTGAATTTGAAATAATGGAAGCATCGCTCATTCGGACGGATTAAATTCGGAACGGTTTAGAGACTTCCAAAAGTACGCAGACACGCAACAGGACGTTCGATTCGAAATCGGATGAAAAACTGCATCTTGCAGCGATAACTAGCGTTTTATGAGAGCAACAATTGAAACGGAGGGTATTCATTCCGGTTAAGTAGTCTCCGGGGGATCCGGACCGACATCGCGGCTCACTGCTCCGGAGTGCTGTGTGAAGCTATACCTATATACATATAAAACAACCGGAATGGCGCGACAGTGCACTATTCAGACGGGGGTATTCCCGGAATTGTTTTATGAGGAGGGAAATTTGTTCGGGCGGACGAAGCATAGACTGTGTTGGGATTTCGGTGTTGGGGACGCCCGCTTTGGTCTCGGTAGTCGGTTTGTTTAAATTTACGCGGATTCACGAGATATGATTTAATGCGGGGAATATATTTTCATTAGGATTGCCTTTGATGTATGTCTTCTTTTGTCATTGTCAACTCCGTGGGGTGGTAAATTACCTTAGGGCACTTAAACGTTGTGTTTCAGATTGGATATTGTTTGTACAATTATTTACTGATAATTTTTTAAATTAAAAAAAGGAAAATCACAGATTTCACCACAATATATCTGAATTGATATTATTCAAAACCAAGATGATAGTAAAAGCAATACCATTTACTATTAAAGCTCTTTGGTTGAACTAATGTATTTTCTTCTTTCAATCCATGGCGCGGTTATACAAACAGTAATTTGCTTATACATTAGGCATTCAATAAAATGTTATTGTTGAAAAGAGTAAAAAACTCGTTCTTTCGTTCAAAAACGTATATTAAGATATGATTTCTAGTTTAGGCTTGCAACAGCCATCTTCAGATCACTAGAAAATACGATATAAATTAATGATTTAGTTATAAATAAATATGGATTAAATTATGTTAAAATACAATGCAAAACAAATGATTAAACTATAACTGATAATATAGTATATTCTAAGATACGATAATACGTCAGAATTTTTATTTATTATACTATAAAATGTTTTACCTACACGTCAATAGGATTATTCTCAATTAATGAAAACATCAAATATGATATCCACATTGTATAGATGGAAGTTTTTATGTAAAGGAACTATAGGAAAATAACTGATTGAAGTTTTGAAAATTGGTACTGACAAAAATTAAAAATAGAAAAAGCATTATGAACTAATAAACAATAATATTACCTCTCTTATAATGAGCTGTCAGTTTGACGTTGACACTTGTCTTTGACTGTGACACATGTAGGGATGTAAACTACTAGATCTTCTTTTTGTTTGTATTCTGTTAACATCTGTTTGTTGTCAACTTACCCCATATTTCATACATTACTTCACTAAGTACTTCGATGTAGTGATTATAAAATACCAACTCCATTTGTTAATAACAGACCAGGTAATCATAATAAACAGTAAGTGCGATAAATCAATTTAACCAGTTTATCAAGAGGAATCTAAAACTACTAAAATATACAGGGTGCTCAATTAATTTTTTTAAATTTATATCACGTGATCTAAAACTAAAGCTTTTAAGAGTAATCTAAACATACTATGTTATGCGGCGCTCCCAAGAGTATCAATTCACCAAAATAAATTTTTATGTTACAATTTCTTAGCGAGATTTTCGTGTCTAAATCGTCATGGGACACCTTGTATATTATCACTACTAATTACAATATAATATTTCATTCCATTTTTTTTTTACATTTTCCTCTTCCAAATTAAAATTTTGACAATTTAGAGGAACGTTTGGTGATTGTACAACAGCAAAATGAACGAATATCGAACATTTGCATTAACCATTGTTGGACATAAGAAATGTCATCATTCAAGCAATCAAATTTCCTTCTTTTTAAAAGTACATAATAAGCTGATACTTACTTTATGATAACTTAGTATATCAAATTGTCAAAATTAATCCAGACATATGTTCACGTCAAAAAGATCACTCATTTCTTCTATCTCCTAAAGGTTGCGAACTCCAGCTGTGGGATCTTATAGAAGGATCGTTCACACTGTTGTCTTCTGTTTTTTTTTTTCGCGTTTCACCCCATAAAACCTCTTCTGTAACCGAATCTAAATCTTCATAGGAATCATGTGGACCTGCTTAATACATATTAAAAATCAAACTCATCCACAGCAATATTTTTGAGTAACCACCTGATTTAGAATTGATTTAATACACATAAAAAGGCTGCTTTAATACTTACAAAAGTATCAAATACAAAAAATAAAATGTATCGGATGCTGAGTGACTATGAACTAAATATACACACACGGAATACGAACTATTTTATTCTAATAAACGTACATCTACATTTACCATGTTCCTATATCAGTCAAGGCTGCGAAAATCGACAGATATTAAAAACCGATTGACCGATTTTTCCTAAAACCGAGCTGACTAAAACCGATTAATGGATTTTCAGTTAAAATTGATTTTTGAAACCGGTTTTGAAATAGGTTTTTAAAATGCGTGTTTTGAAGCAGTAACAAATTTTGGTATTGCGACTTATAACGATATTCAACATTCTTATAAGTACCTGTTATGAAATTTAGAGAAATTTAACTGTAATGTAAGCTATTTAATGAAGATTACGTCGTTTTCAGAGATAATAATTACTAACGTTTGCATTTTTAAAGTAGGTATGCATTTGAAATACAAATGTATTGTTATTTTTTTTTTTTTTTTTTTTTTATAAAGGGGTGGTAATGCCTAAGCTATATGATTAGCTTATCAGGCCCCCTCAGAGCCAAATCTCCCTCCTAATCAACATTACGACCCCGGAAAAAAACCGATTATCGTAATTGACCAGAGCGAGATTTGAACCCCGGACTCCGCACTGATAGCCAAGCGTGCAAGCCACTCGACTACCAGCCAGACCAACCATTGTAGATGTAATTATGTTTATGTTTTATGTACTACACATCTGGAATTAGTGATACGATATAAAATTTGTTCTTTCCAATCCTTTATTTTTAAAATACCACCAATCCAAAAACTTCCAATGACTATACTACACACCTCATGTTTGTAAATCCAGTATATTTTGGGTGTTAATTAATTTGCATCGCAATCGTGGTAATTAGGAATATACATTCATCGTACGGTAACTGTATAATTTTAATTTAGTTTTCTTGATATAAATGCTAGTTTAAAGAGTAATAATAATAGCAGTTCTCAGTAGATTCTTATCTTTCTAAAATTGCTGAATATATTTTGCAGCCAAATCATGAAACAACTTAACTGTTTGCTTTACATACTATACCTCCACAATGGTTCTCACCTTCACCTCGGTATTTACGAAGAAAAAACCCTGCAATTACCAATACCACTCCTACCATTAACGTGTACGGTAGCAACCAGTTTTTATTACACAGTCGTTGATACAGCAACAAAGTCACTTTTATGGAAAGGCGACACGGCGGCATTTTATCGACCATTATTTTTATCAAGACTTCCCCAGCAAACCCCATAAATCCCTTCATCCATTCCGAGACATATTAATTCGCATTTCCTATCATGCGACAAGTCCGCGGGCAAAGATTTATACCTCGCATTATCATAGGTAGATATGCCCCTTTATGCGGACCCCGCGGGTGGGTTGGACGTGGCCTGGGTTTGGGGCGATAATAAGGGTAAAGCACGCCATTAGTCTAGACGCTTTCCGCTTTCAGCGAAGTCTGGTTATACCTACTTTATTTATTTTAGAATTTGATGTTGAGGTTAATATTATATTTTAAGCAACTGATGCTGGAATAGAAGTAAGAAATTCATATTCTTCGAATAATAATGAATTATGTGTACCTAAAACCTTTTTTTTTTGTTGCAGTGATGTCCAGGGTGAGGGCACATAACTGTTCCATGCAACAACTCCAACACTGCATGAGCGCCTTAGAGAACGTTACCGATTCTGGATTAACTTTTGCCACCAATAAAACGGAATTGGATAAAATGTGCCCGTAAGTATTTCTCTTTTCTCTATTGTGATTATTCCTGTGACCATGATTCGTTGTAGACTGAAAAGCAAAGTTGTGGATAAACATTCATTTATTCTAGAACTTCAATTTATCTCATTGTTCCCGCGAAAAAGTTTCCAGAATTATGTCTATATTCTTTCAGTCTCTAGAATTTTGCTCCTTAAGTTTTTTTAGAAAATGCTTTTAACACGTTAATTGGATCATCTAACGAATTTTTAGGTTTTCTTCCCTCAACGTTGAGCTAACTAAGTAGTTACAAAATACCTAATATAAATAACGTTGTTTACAAAACTATGCTAAGGTTAATGGTACCTGCTATTCTTTATAGATACAATCATTTTTATGAAAAAGAAGTTTCAAGTATAAGTTTTAATGCAAGAAGAGACCTACCCAATAGTGACTGCATTTTCGTGGAGCTATGACTGTGCAATACCTCCACGAAAACGCTTGAATGTCATACGGAGATCAAGTTGTTTTTTTTTTAATGGAATAGGTATTTTTTTTAACAAAATCTGAAAAAGATTTGAATTCTGAGTAGAAATGTACTTAAACTTATATGTGACCGAAAATGAACTTTATGCTAGATAAGAAGAAAAACTGAAACTGGTCTATCTACAATGGCCTTCTCCAAAAATTTGGAAGCAATCGATGAAATGAACATAAGAAGAGATCCATAAAACGGTTCCACGCTCATAGCTCTACGAGAAAGCTTAAATACCATATGAAGGTCAAGTTGTTTCCTTTATTATTTTTTTAACATGATATTTTAACAAATTCCCAAAAATTGTTTTAATAGTGCAGTAAACTGGAAAGAAATAGTAATATATGATTAAAATTTTAAAGGACAATAATAATGTAAACACCTATTCAAGTAAATAATCAAAATGTTGATCATCAACTCAAAACACTTGTGAATTCTTCTATTAAAAGAAACATGATGCATTTTGTTAATATGCGAAATCTTTTGAATATGCATGTATTAATTATGCTTTGGTATATACCTTCTTTTTTTTCTTAAAAGATTTTGATTATTAGTATCAGTAGCTACAAGAGCTATGTCAAATGTATAGAAAGTTAAACTGCTCATTGTATCATCTATGAAAAGTTAAAACATATATCCTCGTATTAACCGCAGTCAAATATCTGGGTGTTGCCTTGGACGCCAAACTGCTGTACATATCACATCTGGAAATGTAACGAATTAAGCCACAAGGGCCTTCTGGGCCTGTAGAAGTATGTTTGGTAAAACGGAGGGGCTGAAGGCTGCAAGTCTAGTAGTATGTATATAGCAAATCTAGGCTGTACTATAAGTGCGCCCAGTAAAGTCCAAAGGATTGCCTGTCTGGGCATCACGGGCGTCAAGTCCTCGAAGCCGACGGCTGCTATGGAGACCATTCTTGGGCTTCTCCGTTGCAGTTGATATTATGGTCTGAAGCAACCCTAGGGGCCTACAGAGTAAAATGTAGTGGATGCAAAGGCTTCTCCGGCAAAATTAGAGATCATATCAGCATCTTCAACTGCATCGAAGAAAGCCAGTAGTAAGGCGTATAAAGCTTCGCCCAATAGGTCATCGTCACTGCGATGCAGCAAAATATCTCCAGCAGGGAAACTACAATAGCGTACATCCGCAAACCGTCTATACCGTTAGTTTGTCGATGCCTCGAAAACGCGTAAAGGCATGGGCATCTCCCACCATTTTCCAGGCTAAAATAATCTTCATCTAGACTTCTGCTGAAGACATCTGAAACTGCCTGCGCGAGAATGGAAGGGTGGAAATCATCTCCCACAACCAGGCTGCCCTAAAAGCTTTGCGGGCTGTCGGATTTGACTCTGCAGTGATACTGGGGTGCAACTGAAAGCTTAAACAGCTGGCGGAATATCAAGATGTTACATTATGATGGGTACCAGATACGCGCAAGCTGCCGTTCTTAGGTTCAAAAGCGACGTGTGGTAGCTCACATGGCAGCATCAAAACGTTTGTTAGATCTCAACTGGCTGCTAGGCACTGCTCCTTTTGGAATGGATTCGCCGGTACAAAACACTGTGAATCTCTAGGGCTTCATCCTAATGAGGAAAGAGTCCGCAAGGCAGTCTTTATGAGCAGAAATGAATTGAGATTATCCACAGGAATCTTAATTGGGCACTGCGCACTAAATAAACACATGCATCGCATGGCCCCAGTGAACTCTCCTCTGTGCAGGAAATGCGTGAGTGTAGAGGAAACTCCTGCTCACCTTCTTGTGGGTGGGGAGAGGCAGACCCAGTGTCGGTAAGTTAACCTGAGCGAGAGGGTTTACATGGGGGCACAATAGGTCTTTCTGTTCTGGCCGAGTTGCCTTTTTGAAAAAAAAAAGAAGTGAAAATAGGATTGAGGGAAGGTTCTCCATACAGATTGTTACGAAGGAGAATTTCCAATAGTAATTTCGCTTCCACTATATTGCATACTAATAAAGTCAATTTATCCAAACATGGAATTATCAATTTCCATAATACTCACGATGATCTGATGAAAACCCCCAAAATTCCATCACGGATCCGACAAACTTTTATTGCCGATATTTCTTTGTTCTGCTTTGTGTGTAGTGAAGTACAAACGTGTGTCTAGTCGCTCCGTAAATTAAACCCAATATTTGAGAGTTTACGGGTGATTGAATACAAGGGTACAGCAAAACAGCAAGTGTGAGAGTGGTGTGATAGATGGAAGATTTAATTACCCACATCGGTTGGTAAGATGTTAAAAAATTTTGCTTAAGAAAAAACTAGCCATTGCAAATTCGTAGAAACCGTATCTCGTCGTAAATCTTCTAAAACCAATCGCTACCGAACAAAAAGATTGTTTTCCAGCGGTGGCTCGTCGGTCAAAAGAGCAGGTGGTTAACCTGTAAAACGGAGCTTGGTTCAGTGTAAAATGAATTTGGGTTCACCACCCCCAAAAGTTTCTAGATAAGAAAACTCGTTCCGTTACAAAAGCAGAACTGGAGACATTCGAAGTAAAACGGGAAATAATGAAGGCGAAAAGTAAATTAAAAGGGACAAAGTAATACATTGAGAACGACTTATCAGTAGAGGAAAGATTCATCCGAAAAGAATTACGAAGAATCGCGGGAGAAGAAAGAAGTACAGGAAGCAATGCAAAAGTGGAATGCAAGAAAGTAGTCACTTACGGAGGAATCTAGGAATGGGATAAGGTGTGACTAATAGAAAAAAAAAAACGGAACAAGAAAATATATGACGACATTGGCAGAAAATCGGATCACGAGGAGGACAAGAGCTCAAACAAATGAGACAAAAAGGACACGGCAAAGGAAAAGAAACGAAATTATTGGATAGGAGAAAATAAGAACGAGCAACAAGAGATATCAAGAGAGGTGAAATAGGGACATGGAACGACCGAGTTGCATATAAAGAGACACAGAACAAGAAAATTGGGAGAAACAAGAAGAATGTCGCGAGACCACACAGAGCAGAACTCAATGGAGGAAAATGGTGAAGAAAATTAAGGAAATATATTTTCTTTCTATGTTTCTGCACGACTGCGCTCCTCCAATTTTTTTTTTAAACGCATAGGACACACATACATACTTAACTACGAATCACCTACTTAAACGCGATTTAATGATTGTCTAAAACACATATCATATGTTTCAAAAACATCCTCAAAATGCGTATCGCTAGTGGGTAACAATTTTAACACCACCTCCATAAAAATCACTGCGTGTCCTGAAAACTACAACTATCATCATGCAGAATATTGATATCACGTGCACTGCTATATTAATATTTACCGTTACGTGTTAACAACGCTAAGAACTTAATGACAGTTTCAAAGCCAACTAATAATTCTCTGAAATGCGTCATGCGAAACGCTCATTTTACAAACTGCACGCTCCCGAGCGATTTGTTCCCTGAAGGAAACTTTTCCCGATATCAGACAGGAACGAAGTTGTACAACTTTTTTTTGGCAAACTCGTGCATTATAGCCTAGAAATTCATTTAAAATCCAAAATTCGGTATACAGTCGCGCGTTCGCAAATTCGTCCGACCACAGATGCGAATATAGATACTAACTTGTACGTATATAACTTCTGAGCGCAATTTTCTTTTTGCAACGCGGGAAAGCGCGGAAGTCCTTTCCTGTTGGAGTTAAAGTTTACGGCAGTAAATCTTCGCAAATCGACCCTTGTCACTGAAGTTTCCACGGTTTAAATTCGGAGCCAGCGTCGACCAAATATTTGTATACTTACTACTATGAATAACTCGACTAAGGTTATTAAATAATGGGGAACTTTTGCCTCGTTTTTCTTTTGGGTAGTTTAATAAGAAATTTCTCTCGAGGTGGCATGTCTGACATGTAGATTATGTATACGGATTTAAATGAAAAATTTTCGTTCTTTCTTGCTTACTTTTGTACCGATAAAGAATCACTAACATTTTCAAGAGAAAACTCATTAGGAAACAGGTACCATAATTTTTTTATGTGTGTCTCATTACTCCTCTTTCCTTCCACGGTTATCCTCCATGGTGATGTTACAAATCCGAATCGGTATACTCAATTCTTGAGAATACTCATTATACTCAAATACTAAACGCTACATTGACCCAAAAATGGATCCTAAAACAATGCAACGAATTATTATTCACATGAAATAGCGCATTAAAATTGGTCCAAAGAACGAGTTCGTCAAATCAATGAAAAAGATTTTATTAAATGACAACGGAATTTATTAAATAATAAATCATTCATTGTATTAATGAAACCAAAGTCATTGATAATGAAATGGTAGCTTGATTAGCTCACTGAAATATGTTAGTGTTGTAACGAGCCCAAGTTTTGTTTAACAACTTTATTTAGTTTACTGAATGATCGCGAGTTATCAATTTTAAGTATGAAGTCCAGTAGAAAAATGAAGAAAGGCATCAATAAAATGAATATTGCTTGTTGATATACTAATCGAAAGTGGTTTCGGCAATTCACTGTCGAGTAGGCGTTGCAGCTTTATTTAATTGGATTGCAATAAAAGTAATATTAAAATATCGATATCAAGTACTGCTAATTACCAAAAAAACATCAAAAGAAGATGCCTAAATAATTAACCGTAAGAATGCCACCATGACAGGGGCGTAGGTCTATTGTGGAGGAATCACCATACAAGCAGAAAAAGGAATAGAAATGTCAGTTTCTACCTACCAAGCCTTTTTAGCAGTCCTCCAAAAGCAAATTCACTTTTATCAGTATCGTATCTCAAGTATTATTCTCGATTCCCCCCAAGAGACTACGAGATCAGATGCACGCCCTCTAGAAACCATACGCCAAACTCTCACTCAGTCAACGATCTTGACGAAAGTCGCTAATTCAATCACTGCTGTACACCAGTTAAGATATGTTATCTGTCCGTTCTTGCAATAAATTGCAAACAATTGAACTAACGAAGAAAGTATCATTCAAAACTTTAGTGCATTCATATCGTGAATAATTTTAGAGAAATTGTACTTAAAAATAGCAATATATATTCGTTCATATTCATATTGTTAACGTTTTTTTTTTTTTATTGAACATATCAAAATATAGTTACCATTATTATCCATGGACAGTGATAATTAAAACTAATTTATTTCACTAATGAATCTTGTTTTACTTAATCAAAAATTGTAAATAATATTTTATCATAACAATGACGCATTTAGTTCTTTCGATGAAAATTTACTCAATGAATGTAAATTATTGATATCACGTCCAGTATTTTTTCTCAGTGTACGTACTCGAGTTCTCAAGTCGGCTTATTCGATACTAGAATGGAAATATTTTAGTCCTCTTATTTGTTTTTCTCTGAACATCTAATTACTTTTTTTGTTACTTCAACAATTTTCTTGTTTGAGTGTATTACTCAAACAATAAATTATGTAAAATTGCCTTAAAGATTTTTATATTGTGAATCAATAGTATATAATAAAAAAAATGAACAATTTTTGTAATGTTAATTTAAAACTTAGAGCCCGTTGGTAGTATTTAAAATTAAGACAATGTTAAATTAACTATGAAAGCGTTAGCTGAACCAATTTTTTTCTTCAGTGTATTAACGTTTTGCTCCATTCGGTTTTTCATGAACACTCAGTCAAAGATATAATAAATAAAATAAATAAATAAATAAAATTAATTTAGCTAGCTCAGCAAAAATGAATTTAAAAGGGCGCCAGAGATTCTTACAACTCAGAGTAACTATCTTAAAAAGTAATAGTGGGCGTTTGCAAAATTGACTTTCTTTAAAATCCCCAAAAATTGAAATGGCTGATTCAAAAATAAAAGAACTATTTAAGATGATATTTACAATCATTAGATTTATTGTATTAAAAAAGAAAAAGAAAAAAAAACATTTGATACAAATTACAGGAAAAATTAAAACCATGAATATAAGATTCTGGCAAAAAACAAACCTGCATAAGATTCTACAATTTAAAAAGGACAATGCAAATCCTTTAGCAAACAAAATGGTGAATTCGTTCTAGAAGGACTTTCTTATACCACAAAAAATCCACGTGGTTTCAAAAATTCAAAGCAAACTAAAATTTAATTCAAATAACGTAGAGAAACAACCAAAATTAAAAATGAAATTTAAATCAAGCTCACAGCTTCACTTCACCTACCCCGAGGTGATTAAAATAAAATTAATCTGAAAACTACTAAAAAAACGGAAAATTTAAACTCTAAACGCGATTACTTCTAAAACGAATATTATTAAAGAGCCTTACATGTATATTGTGCACAACGATCTAACACTAATTAATAAACGAATTACTAGATGGACGATTTTAAAAATTCAAAGCAACGAACTACATCTTAAACTTAAAACGAATTACCAGAAACGGTAACCAAGACAACAAAACAAAACCATACACGCGCTCGTCTATCTGGTAACTGCTCCGCCTCTAAGGTAACATTCGCATATATATGAAATTTACATCTTCTGCGTGCGATGACGGCGCAACGCATCGCAAAGAAAAAACTAGCATATAAACTATATACAGGAGTACGTAAAATGTACAAATAAATGAAATTAACTATACACAACTGAACAAATAAAATGATACAAACAATTAAATCAATTAATAAAATCTCTCTAAAATAAACAAACATTAGAATTGCGGAAACTCTATCATTGTTTTGACAAGGCTGATTTGGAATAAATAAAAATACACATTTAAATTTCCGAAACCCGGGGTGCCATACCATAGCAATATGTTTCACCTTACCAAGGATCTTCAGTGCTACTGGTCCACCTAATGTATTATACGGAAAATTTAGCAAATAACTTCATGTTAATAATGAGATTTCTATCTTAAATTCTTATTCAATTATTCTTCTACTTATTAAGTATATATACGAATTTCTCCGTATAATACATTTTGTTGACCAGTAACACTGAAGATCATTGGTAAGATGAAACATATATATGCTAATATCAACCGAGTGTTACACACGTTTTAATCTGACCTTATGTTTGAATATTGAATAATAACTTAAATAGTCTTAAGATGTATTGCACAACTTCTCGAAACATCTAAAAAGAAAGATATTACTTAATTCTTTTGTATCTCTAGATTGATAAATAATTGAATGGTAATTTAAAACAGTTTTAAAGCATAAAATATTTCATTGGAACTTTGTTCACAAAAACCTGCATGCCTGGTTGCATAATCTATTTGTTAAATGCCAGTTCTTATTGATAGGTATTAACAGGCATTTAATTTACTTTTAGTCCTTCTTTAAATATCAGCTACTGCACTGATCTCCGATGAACAATCGAAACGATAAGTTAATTCGTTTCGAATTGGCTCATTCTTTCTTTGACCACGAGAGGATATGGCTGTGTCGGTGGTCGTTCCTGCAGTTGAATGCTACACATTTGAGAGATATTCCAGTTGCACTTTCGATACAATACCTATATTGTATTTAAATTCACTTTTTAGCTTTACTTTACTGGCAGCTTTCCTAGTGCCGGGTAATATTGCTAGCATAAGAAGAACTGATTTACTTCAATTTTTAACTAATTTTCCACCTCATAAATTCGTTATTCACGTGTGACACGAGAAAATATTCCTAATACTGCGACTTCTAATGCATCCATTGCAACATATACATTAATTACAAAATTTCACCGGCAACATGCAAGCTTTTTCTCTCTGCAAAGCAAATTAAAGCAAGCGATATACAAAAAAATTAAATACAAGTCTTCAAGATAAGAAGACTGTAATTGAAGAGGTAGAGTGATTACTACTTTGTTAGTATGAAATTAAAATCGCACGCGATACCTTGGCACATGTTGAGTAATTGATGCAGTAGCACTGAAAGCTCTAATGCTTTATCCAATGGCGTTTCAACTGTTTATTTGTTTATATTTATATACTAAGGAAATAAGCATCGACAATGTTTCGTTTGTTACTATCGCGTGCAACTTGGAAGCATGCCTGAAACTATACCAATAAAATCCAGTGAGATTCTTGTCCACAACACCAACGAATGAAATGTCACGAGAATTTCGATATAGATTTACGAGAACTGATATCTCTTCAAATGTTAGTATTTTATGTTTGTTTCATGCTCAAAGGTCCACCTCAAGCCAAAACTCGTAACGTGAAATAGAGTTTTATATTTTCATTAGCAATAAAATATATTTCTTATGAGAAAAACCGTATATGTGTATGCAAATATTTTGATGACGTGGTACTATTTCGAAGTCCTTGAACGAAAAAATAACATTTTGTTTGATACATATGCATATACATTACACAATTTATTATACCTATATGAAGCTATGCCCATATATTGTGGTATTATTTTACAGTGTAACGTATAGTACAAAGTATTATGTGAATGTCGATAACTGAACAGAACCATGTCTATCATTTTACCAGTTTCTGTCAAGTGACACTGATGCTATACACACAAAAATAATCTGATAATTGACATACATACCTGTACGCTATCTCGACATGCCAATTTTACCTAGCGTTTTGTCAATTATCGAACATAAATGTCATTTTCTAAAGTGCCTATTGCAGATGACACCTGAACACATTTTGCGAAGCAAATGTTTGTTATACCTAAGAATTAGGTATGTTAATATAGTTATTTTTATATGCTGAAGGAAGTATGACTAGAAACTGGAACCATTGAAGCCAAAGTAGAAAAATTCATTACTTAATAATTTATTTCCATTACCACAAGTAGTAACAATTCATTAATGACAAATACACAGTGTGCGAAAAAAACTTTTAAAACATTTTTACCTAAGGAATAATAAATCAAAAAAAAGTGTATGATTTTTAGGTAGAAGTCAAAATTGAAATACGTTGACCTCCTTGGAGATAAGCAGTTTTTTAAACGCTTTATATTAATACTGTAGCAGTAATAATCGTCCAACTAAATAATGAATCTTTTGTAAAACCAACGAAATAAAAATAAGTTGAATACAAATTTATTTATTTAATACCTTCTTATGAAAACTAAACTTTAAAATTACTTTGCACACTTGCATGTACACTGAACTCAAAAAGTAATGACAGAAAAAATTTGCCTTAAGGAAAGATACATCTCCTTAATTTATCAATCAATTGCTTATGTGACCATTCTAAATATAATTTTTATATTTAATCTTTTGGCGGAAGATACAAAGGTCAAATTCTACGAATATAAACCTCTAACCGAGAAGATTGGGCCATTTTATCGCAAATCGTAAAGTATATTATCTTTCCGGACGATTGTCAGCATGTATGCATTTCTTTTGTAATTTACTTTAAGTATCTTATACATCTCTATTCTACCTAAGTGAATATTATTTCGATAGGATAAAGATTATGAATCCAACATATTCTAGTAATAGTTTTAAATCAAAACTGCGTATTTACAAAGCTGTTGCTGACTAATATTAAAGGAGTACTTTCAGAACAAAAGAAAGTCCAGAAAAAAGGTGTGCAGAGTGCAATAATGGTAAACAAAATCAAGAAACAAATTGTGTTAAGAAGTTATTTTGTAATTATCCACTACAATTTGTAATTTTCAAGTTTTACGTGGGCAAATGATAACAGCGGTTTACTGGCATACAAACAAAAATTAGTACAACTCGAAAAACTTACATAAGAGAGACAAAAAAAAATGTGAACATGCCAAGTTTCAGGATTAGCTACTTAAAACTTAAGGCAGCCGCTGTTCTTCTTCCTGGATCAATAATAACATTATACTAATAAGAAAAACAGTGATGCAAAAAATTATTAAAATTCAAGTCTAAATAAAGAAAAATAATGTAAAAAAAATATACAAAAACGATGAAACGTTATATAAATAAAAAACGTCTACTCACTAAACAATGCATCCCTTCGCACTTGGTGGAACAGAGAAGGTGGACGCCAAAATGACGCATACTAAGAGGTATCCAGTTCCGAAGTCTAACAATACTATAGCCGAAAGATCTTTTTAAACAATCAAGGTGACGAACTAGAAACGTTAGTAAGCCTTTGTACCTCACATTGACGGTTTGGGCATTTATTGTAAATAAAATTTTATCGTAACTTGGCTTTTTGAAATAAATAATTTTATAGAAAAAGATGCTAGCATAAAAATCTGCTCTGGCAAATATGTTTAACCAACCAGTTGGTTGAGTATGAGAGATTCTGATAAATTTAATATAATTCTGTAAACGTTGAAGCCTAGTCCTATTGATGATGTCTAAGCAATAATAGTAAGCGCTCATAAAAGAGTTCTGGAGAGCACCAAAGATTCAATTAAAACCTCCAGCAAACTGACATCTAAACAATCTTTGCTACAATACAAAATCTTCAAATTACTGTATCCTAATCTAATTAAACGTGAAAAGCGTTCTTTAAAACGAAGTTTGGTGTTAAGGAAAAGGCACAAGTTACGTCCACAATCTGACACTATGCAAACTTGATCTTTAATTTTTTTACTATTTATATTAAGACCATGTTTTTTTGAATATGTCAGTAAGTGACTGAAGGTCATTATTTATGTGTGAGACAGCTTCTCGTGTATCCTCAGGATTGAAGGCACAATATAATTGCGTATCATCCGCGTAAAAATTATATAAAGTAAAGATCCCAAAATACTGCTCTGAGGAACACCAGGTATCATTGGGAGTAGATAGGATAAACAACCATCATACGAAACTTGTTGAGACCTACCGGATAAATAAGAAGAGAAAAAGCTTACAGAATTGTAGAAGATTGTAAGCAAAAGAGTATAGTTAATTAGCTCTTAGAATAGTCTTATACTACCGTGATTGTCATCAATACCACGCAATACATCGTCAACAATCGCAAATTTATAGCTATATCCCGGGCGGAAACCCGACTATTTGCTAATATTAATAGCTATGCTATACTGATATACTAATGATATACTATATACTAATCGCTTAATTAAGTGTAAAATTCGAATTTATAAAGAATGCATCACACATGACATGTTTTTTTTTACGTGGGTGCAAATTTCCCTGGAGTTTTTACATTGACTAGAAGCATATTTGACTACCCACAAAAAAGATTAGTTCTCTTTGGAAATGTTAAAAGTAAGTAAAATGCCACTTTGCCCAATTCATTTCATTGCGCTTATTCAAATGTGCCATAAGAAAACGAATGTGGTAGTAAATATCACTTAATATTGTCAAATAACAAATCACACTTTACAATTTTTCTTTCGAATAAATAAAAAGCCAAAAGCAATTAACTAGTTAAAAGAATCATCATTCCATTCTAGCGCCTTAAATGCCTTAACGTTAATGTTAAGCTTTCCATCTTTCTAAAAAAAAAAAAAACTGTAACGCTTAAAACACGAAATTTTCTGTTCTGATGATTTACGACACCCCCTTAATTCCTTTTTCCTCTTGCAAAGGCAAAATCTTACGGAGAAAATATCAATCATCATTTATTAGCCGCGTGTTACGTGTTTTATTAAAACTGTAAAATAATATTTTCCTCGGCGAGGCGGAACGATAACCTAATTTCACGCTCCATATGCAAGAGAGTCTCGAAACCTCGTTCATTATTCTCGATGCGAGCGGATGTCCCCGCTTGGAAGTACAACGTCCGTCGACTCCGGACTTCTCGCCCGTTTCCGCTACTCTAAAGCCGAGGCGGATAGTAAGTTCCGCCGAATCTTACCAGCACGCTGTTAAAATCGCCGGACGACCGACGCTAGCGCTACGATCGCTGCGGCGAGAATAAATTTAATGCGTGCTGTGAAAGCCGCGTCTGTCAGTTGAGACGATAGGTGTGCACTCTGGCGCAGAACTTCTGAACTATAAATTGAAATATTGAGAGTTTTGTGTAATTCAGTGTTTTTCTTCTTTTTAACGATATTGTAATATAAAAATGCTTCAATATCTTAAAATTTTATGAATTGCATTCACTCTAAAAGATGGTGGTAAATTTATATTACTGGTGGCTAAAAAAACATATGATCTTGCATGGTAAATCGATTAGGTAAAATATATCGAAAGAAATAGTAAGTTTCTCTGCATATCTTTATTAGTACCATATTTAAAAAAATACGTACTGGCAAAGAAAAAATACATATTAGTTTATACATAGGTATATACTAAAGAATGTTGGTAATTTTTCTTGGTAAAAACCAGTTTTTTTGATAATTTTCTACAAAAAAATGAGAGTAAATGTGCAGAAGTTTAAGGAAAATTTCGAAATGTTAGAAATCTTCCCGTAATACATGTATTTTACGAGAATATTAATGGAGAAATTTCTGTTTCTTAGAAAACAGTTTGTAGCATTCTAATATTACTGGGAAAAAATATGTAAGATGTCTCAGGAAAAACTTAAATTTTTTTTACAGTTTGGAAAATTTCAGTTAAAAATAAAGTAATTTTCAAGTGGTAAGTAAATAAGTTAGGTGCGTATACGTAAACTTTGAACTTTCCGGTTCAAGTCAGATGTAAGCATAACTGACTAAGTGTTCTAAGTGTTGCGTAGGCTTTCACGTCCAGAATCTATTGTAAAAAGTTTTGCGATATCTAAAACCAACAATTCCAACACCTTTGGGTGTTGCGAAGGAGGAATATTATAGATTAAAATTGGAATATTTAAAGGCAAAACTGGAAGAGCAAAAAAGACCGGAAGAGAGAGCTATCAAAGAAGATAAACGAAAGAAAGAAGAGCACATCAGCAAAAATGCTATTCTCAGATTTGGAAATTTGAAAATTACAATTTCAACTAAAAGAATAAAAATATGGAGTTACCACATGTTTTACTTTTACACTTATATACAGTGACAATAAAATAGAAACACTAAACAATAATATTTTCATTAACTTTTGTTAAATTATAAAATCATATTTTCATCACGCTTCATAGTGTACTATTATCAAAAGCACAGTTTCAAAAAAGAACAAATAATAATGACACAACGTTATTGTTTAGTTTTATTATAAAATTTCAAATTGCAATTCGGAGGAGTGTGCGAATTACCGTTAAATAAACTGAGTTTTCTAACCTCTCGAGATAGTTGGCAACTGTTTGTAACATATAACATACGCATTCATTCTTGTTCCCAAAAACAATAAAGGTTTTTGTTACTACATAGTACTGTTCTGTGAAATCATTACCAATTATAATCGAGCGAAATGTTCATTGATCAACAATATCCTTACATCTCGACCTTGGTTTCCTACATGATTAACTGGTTGCTCATTGTGTTCTTTTTGTTCGTTGGGATCATTCTGCAACCAATTATTTGGTACCTCTTCATTCATAACCAATGCAGGACAGCCGTTGTAACAATAAAATCCATGACAGTACGTAACTTAACTTTGATTCCCAAACTTAATACGGAAACCGCCTTTTCCAGACCCCACATTGTCTTTCAACAACATTACGAGTCCTGATTTGGGACTCATTAAATATAATTTACTTCTGTACTCGCTGTCACCAACCATTAGATATATTCTATACAGGGTGAGTTTTTTATCTTGAGACAACGGAATATCTCTAAAACACTGCATAAAATCAAAAAAAAGATCTTAATAAGATTTGTTATAATATAGGGGGTTCACTGAATGGTGCCGAACTCGATCCCTCCCTCCCCCCAGAGTAGGAGTGGGGACAACTTTAAAATCTTAAATGGGAACCCCCATTTTGTATTGCAGATTCGGATTCTACGCCATCAAATATGTAGTTTTTGTTTAAAACTTTTTTTCGATTCGTAACAGATTGCGCTGTAATCCCAAAAAAACATGATTGTGAACGTCTAGAAAAAATACACAAAAAAAAGAGAAGCAAGCCAACATGATTTTGTGTTTTTTTTTTTTTATTTTGACATTAAATAACATTAAATAACAAAGACCTTCCCTTGGACGTGCGACAAACAATGTGGTTCCAACATTACGGTTGTCCAGCACATTATTCAAGAATAGCACGAGAAGTATTAAATGGAGCCTACAATCGTCGATGGATCGGAAGAGGTGGTCCACAGGTCCTTGGCCTGTAAGATCGCCAGATCCTTACTTCCCCTGACTTCTTTTTATGGGGCATTAAAGTCTGAAGTTTATAGCAGAAGTGTCACCACGAGGGAAACATGATTGAGCGAATCACCAACGCTTGCTCAAGGATTACGCCGGAAACACTTCTCAGTTGTGTGCAATCATTCCAATTGCGAATAAATAAATGTATCGAAGTGGTTCGAGTTCGGCGCCATTCAGTGAGCCTCCTACATTATAATAAATCTTATTAAGATTTTTTTTGATTTGTTTCAGTGTTTTAGAGATATTCCGTTGTCTCAAGATAAAAAACTCACCCAGTATATCCCTCTTTCAAAATATTCCCTTAATCGGCTATTGTTAAAGACAGAGTTTGATCATGGCACGAGCCTGGCCAACGTACTACAATAATCCTTATGTGTAAACTCATATCTGCAAGCACCTGCACATTTAAATCAAAGAAACCTTTCCTTACACCGAAAAATCTCTGTACCGTCTCCTCCTGGAGATAATTAGTGTAGTCAATTGCACCATGTACACTAGGGAACCTTGCGATTTCATAAAATTCTTCTGCAGCTGTCTCCGTTTCATCATTATTCGCAGGCATTTTATGTATTCTGTGGCTAATAAAGCTATTACGTTCGACACTCTTCTTACTATCCTAGATGCAGATGTTTTTGAGATGCCAATAAAAACTGACAACTGCACTCCTACACCTACACTCCTGTACCCGCACAATATAGAATGTCAAACAGATGTCAAATGTAAATTAAAATCATATTTGAATCAAAGCATGCGCGAGAAAAATTAAAGGTGACTTTTGCAGTGTAAAGTTGTCAAATTTCGATTTTAACTTAAAAGATCGTTAAAGTCTGCTTTAAATTTAAACTGAGATTATGAAACCGATTTTGAAAGTTAAAGTTGACTTTAAATTCATTATGAAACCGGCCCTTATCTCGGAATAATATACTTTATACCTTTTTTATGAAATCCACATAATTCTGTTATGAACCTCTAATCGATAGCATTGCGAACCTACAAACTTTAGTTATATATATTGACAAATATGAATGTGGCAACACCGCATTATAAGGAAACGTAATCTCCTATACCACTTCCCTACTTGTAAGCTCGGTCAGCGATGAGTTATCTTCGGCTTAATGAGCTCTTTTTCCGGATGCCGGGGGCAAAATGAAAGAGGGTAAAGAGGCCCCTTAACCCCTACCCCAAAATCAACTGACAGACAAAACGTGAGAGAATTCCGCTGCTCTTTTGCAAATACACAGTCGGTCAGCGATGAAAAAGCACAGACTGTTGGACGCTCCAAAACCCTAGTTTTATTTTTTATGCACTACCCAAAACTCCAGGCGCTCGTTGGCCGACATTTGCTATTAATTTTGAACCCGGTATCCATCACTCTATCTACCAGGGAATCCTTCAATTTCGATTGTCGCTAATGGATAAAATTTGTAATCTTCTTTTTGTGTGTGTGTGTTTGATAGCAGGTACCTACTTTTTTCAATGACTAATACGAAATGTGCTTTTCCAGACTTTTGCAAACCATTTTAAAGTGATACATTTTAGATGTATATACATACAAAATGGAAACTTAGTTTTTTTCTTCTGATTTTTACAGCGACATGAAGACGGCTGTCAGATGCATACATCGCTACACAAGATCCTGCTGGAGTTTCGATCGTCACAGGCATTTCGATAAGATGTTCAAAAATACAGCGCGGATGGTGCACGAATTATGCACAAACGAACATTACCAAGCAGGTAATGCCTCGGACATAACTCCTTCCATACGATAGAATTAATTGTTGAACTTTTACAGTCTACTTGAAACATTCTCCGTGTATGTCGACTGCAGCCACAGATCACACTGTTTGTCTCAAGAAATACACTAGAGTCATGGAGAAACTACAAGCTAGCGAACCGGAACCATCACCAGGTCCAATCTCTAAAAGAAGGAGAGAGGTATCAGATGAAAGAATCAAGAGTCTGTGCTGGTAAGTTATGTTATTTTTTAAATCATTAAGAGTATTCCCTTGTACGGCAACACTTTGCGGGTATCATAAAAAAAAAAAATTGTTTACTGTTAAGAATGAACGATATCAACTACGAGATCTGTCACTATACTTCGGTTTTACCGATGTTAACTACATTTCATCTCCTTCCTCTATTTTCGTCTCTATTAAGTTTCTTATGATGAATATATTATCATTAGTTTGTTGTGCTAGTCCAAAAGCCGCTTGTTGTTCTTCTAACTTGTATTCGACACACCTTCTGAATCTTTTTTTTCTAAAATCCTTGTATATAATTGATTGATTGTTTGTGCTAAACATATTGCTCTATAATTTTCACATTGAGTTTGCTCGCCTTTTTTATACATGGGTATTATTAAATTTTCTTCCCAGTCTTTTGGTATTTCCTGCCTGTTCCATGCCTCTCTTCCTTTTCGATATCCATTCCTTTCCCTTTTCTCCTAACCATTTGATCATTTCTGGGGCTATTCCATCTTCTCCACCTGCTTTTCCTATTTTAGTACTTTGTATTGCCTCTCGATTTCCTCCATCATTATATGTTGTTGTCCTTCCTGTTCTTTGCTCGCCTTTTTTGTATATGGGTATTATTAAATTTTCTTCCCAGTCTTTTGGTATTTCCTGTCTGTTCCATGCCTCTCTAAACATTTTCAATATCCATTCCTTTCCCTTTTCTCCTAACCATTTGATCATTTCTGGGGCTATTCCATCTTCTCCACCTGCTTTTCCTATTTTAATACTTTGTATTGCCTCTCGATTTCCTCCATCATTATATGTTGTTGTCCTTCGTGTTCTTTGCTCGCCATTTTTATATATGGGTATTATTAAATTTTCTTCCCAGTCTTTTGGTATTTCCTGTCTGTTCCATGCCTCTCTAAACATTTTCAATATCCATTCCTTTCCCTTTTCTCCTAACCATTTGATCATTTCTGGGGCTATTCCATCTTCTCCACCTGGTTTTCCTATTTTAATGCCTTGTATTACCTCTTCGATTTCCTCCATCATTATATCTTGTTGTCCTTCCTGTTCTTCTCTAGTTATATTTTCTTCCATTATCCAGAATTACTCTTTAAATCCCAAAAAATCTATTGAAGACACCTTTTACTTTCATATAGTCGCCCTTTTTTTCATTTTATAATTTAATTTAATAGACTTTCGTTAGCCGAGAGTAGTGTGAAATTTCTTTTACAATGTTGCCAAATAAGCAGCTGCTGAGAATTCCTTGATTGTGTCTCATGTTAACTAGAGAACATCACATTACAAAACTTTCTCTACGTCGTATTTTAAATGCCACGAAATTATTCTTGCTGTAACTAACAGCTTCTTGCGGGTTTCGCCGTGTGTCAAAACTTTCGCTCGACGTTTCGCTGTTCATACTGACAGCTTCTTCAGGATAACTGAACTCAGTCCAGTTCAGTTATCCTGAAGAAGCTGTCAGTATGAACAGCGAAACGTCGAGCGAAAGTTTTGACACACGGTGAAACCCGCAAGAAGCTGTTAGTTATAGTTACACCGGCCGTGAAAGCCTACGCAGTGTTATTCTTGCTGTACTTTAAATTTCAACCATTTTTTAGTTTAATGCTGTTTTCCAAAAAAAAAAAGAACAGAATAATACTGGAAAAGACGTTTGATGTACCCCAACATTATAAGTTTAATATTACAAAAACAAAATATGCAAATTCTTCCTGTAATTTTATAAAATAATACAAAGAAAAACAGGAAAGTAATATAGTTTTAAATACAATCTGTTTCTTCTGTCTATAAATGTTAAACATTCTCAAGGTGCCACTTATAATAAAGAATGCTAAATTATAAAACAAAGGCCAGAATTTTAAATTACATTTTAAATTTTCTTTTCAAACGAAATTTCACAAGTGCCTGCAGCTTGTTTATATTTATTGCACGGACTGGAAAATAACTTTACCGAAAATTCTTCGAAAATCACCACATCGTGATGCCGAAGGACGCAAAATGCACACAAAAAAAAAAAGAGTAGGTACAAAAACAAAGGCTAAAAAATATATGTATTTCGGATAACTCTGAGGCAGGCTAGGGAGATATTTCTCCTTGCCGGTCTGTTTTGGACTTTTTTGCATATCCTACTACTCCTTTTTTTTATTTATATTTATGAAGCGCCATCATTATTAAATATTTACAGCGCGAAAACAAAGATGTACGAGCCCGGAAATGTAGCTTTCATTATGGTAAATGTTACGTAAACGTGAAATACGCCCGGAACATGCCGAATTGTATGAAAATATATGCGCGTGGGGTGCTGAATTTTTATCTTGTGTTGAAGTGGATGGATCGTTAATTTGATTTATAATTTTTATTTTTGTTTAAAGTGCTTTTTTTTTCTAAAAGATAAAGTGTTCCGTCGAGAACTACGATTTAAGCGGCAGTATTTGATATGGAGTGGATCATACGCTTTTTAACTTTAATGGGGAAAAGTCCGTGTTATTTTTTTATGGGAGCCTTCTAACATGGAGTCTCCGGAAACGCTGCAGCCTCTTAGCTTTTTGTATTTAATCTCCAATTCCTTTTACCTATTAAATTACACCAGCAATTCTAGGATGCTGGTGCCCTGCATTAATCTATGCAGATCTCTGGCTAGTCGATTGGAGTAATCATCTGGGTTCATTTTTGGCTGGCCGAAGATTGTCTTGTTGCGTCCAAAACTTTCCATTGACACAGAATGTGGTAATCGTTCTCTGTCCTCTCATTTAACAGTCAGCAGTTGATATCTCCGATGTTGATTCCAATTTTCAGTAAGTGTCCTTTTAGTGTCCTGTTAGAAGACCTGTCACGATGCGAAGATGATTCCTACTGAGCTGCAGAGTTCTTCAGCCTCCTTTTTTGATGGTCCTTTAATAAAGGTCTTACCATGATTCTGCCTGGACGTACTATTCCAGCGTTCTTTGTATTTTCCTTGGGTCCAACTTCTTACCTGCTCTCGGGCTATGGTTTTAGGCACTCCTAGAACAGCTTCTAGGCCTCTATATGAAGCCGATGATCCTTTTCTTGCTAACTCATCAGCTTTTTTTTTCCTTTGATTGCTAAATGTCCGGGCATCCACAGCAAAGTTACTTTATTGCGATCTGTCAAACTATTCAGTTCTCGAATACATCCCCAAACCAGTCTTGATTGTATCTTGGGTTCACTAGTACCCTCAATATCGCCTGGCTGTGTATCGTAATATAGATCCGCTTATTTTCATAAACCCCCCGATTAATTTCAGTTCCACAATGCAATATTGCGTATGCTTCTGCTTGTAAACCGTTGGTTTCCTAGTGGAAGAATGATCATTGTATTTCTCGCCCTGCTGTAGTTCCCCGCTCCAGTCTCGGTTTTTCTTCCGCCTGGAAAGCAGATCAATTCTCCGAACCTGTCTCTATAGTTGGATTGATTCCAGCTTATCCGATCCGTGATGTCCACCTCGAAAAAGTCCGCCTTGGGGTTAATATTATTTATTGCTGACGTGTGTAACGTAAAGTGTTTCAACTGGATATCTGTCAAAATGCAATTGCTATGGGATACAGGTTATCTTCAATTTCTGTTGATAAAATCCAACTCTCACAAAAATACGGATAACTTTGAATCTATTTATATTTATTTCCAATGATGTATGCACGTTGTACGGTTACCTAAAAGCATAATTGAAATAACACAGCTACTATGAACTAATGAGATAATATTAAATTTAATCGAGAAACGAATAGGTTGAAAAAACAAATACTTTAATTATTGCCTATGAATTAAATAAACTAATATAAATAAGTGGATATAAAATTTCCCCTAATTATAGATGGCAAAGTGAACAGAATGTTATTGCGCGCCAGTTACTCCTCGCATTGGGGATGATTTGTCATGGAGTGATTAAAGTCGCCGTTTTGATGATTACACATCAGCAATTAGAATCAATAAAGTCTTTTTACAATAGCACTACACAATAAGATTCGCAGAACTGTCAAAATAATTTCGTTATGTCTAAAAAAACTAACAAGGGAACACCGGCGGGTGTCCCTCTCCGATTTCGATGAAACTTAACAGATCGAAAGAGTACCTTAAAATAAGAGACACGTATTTTTTTTATCGGCGTATCCGCACGATTTTGGGGTACAGCCCTCTCCAAAGTTTGGACGATTTTTCAATTTTTGCAAATATTTATTCCTGAATTATAACAGATATTAAATTTTCTTCTTAACATAATTTGCAGCATATTGCATGGCCCTAAGGGTGCCGTCGTCCGTATTCGCAAAAAGTTAATAACGGGGGACAGGGTACCCCGTACACCCCATTTTTTTACATTTTTTCTTTTTCTTATTCATCAAAAGAAGGCCGATTTTACATAGAATACGATGATGTATAACAAGTTTAGAAAATTAATAATTGTAAAATAGAAAAATAATAATAAAGCTTCAAAATTAATAAACTTGTTTATTGATATAAATCAAATGAACTATAACAGAAATAAGTTTTTATCCTTAACATAATTTCCAGCATAATACACGGGGGACGGGGTACCCCATACCCCCGCATTTTTTTAATAATAAGTTTAAGTTTAAGTTTTATCTTGTAAACAACAAAAGTTTGCTTCGGTTCCTACTTTGCCAAACAACAAACTTTTTACTGTTATATCGAATCCATCATTATATGAAGCGTAAGCTCTTTTGTTTTTCATTTTAGAATCATATTATTATAACAATACTGCATGCAAAAAATGGTTTTCTATTAATAGGTGACAAAATATACAAGTGATCCATTAAAAAAACAAAGTTATCTATAATATCTCGTAAACGCGATTTTCAATTGTTTTCCTAATTACACGATTGTAATCAGCGTAAAAAAATCCCTAGGCCATTTTGTTCGTGTAGATGTAATTTTAAAGTTGGACATCTTTTATAAGGGTTTTGTAAAGAAATTACAAAATTTCGTTGCCTCAGATCTTTCATCAAAGATTTTTGTCAAAAGACTTTTATAGTGTACTATCTACCTTACAAAGGAACACCGAGAACTGCCAAATTCCGATTTCAATGAAACTCTACAGTCTGAAAGAATACCATGGTAGAAGCATTACGCACTTTTTTGTCCTATCACTCAATTTAGGGGTACAGGCCCCTCCAAAGTTTATACGATTTTTCATTTTTTTAGGAAATTATAACAGATATTAAAAAACTTTTTTAACATAATTTGCAGCGGGTTACATGGTCTAAAAGATGACGTAACCTGTCTTCACAAGAAGCTAATAATGGAGGAAGTATATCTTACGCCCCATTTTTAAAATAAATTTTATATAATAATCTCTTTTTCTTATCTCTCAAGAGAAAAAGCGCTTTTACGTAGAAAAGGGTGATCTATAACAAATTCAGAGAAATAATAATAATTAAAAATAATAATAATATTCAACATTAAATATTAAATAACTATCCGATGCATTTACTAAATGAGTTCATTTATATTTTATATATTTTTTAATAAAATGTCATTCATTCTTTTACTACTATATCCTCAGAAAAGTGCGTATAAAGATTTATATTTTGATTTAGTCATTTATCTAACGTGCAGCGTGTATAATTTACAATTGACACTCTGTGGCTTTTCGTACATACAATCAATTACGTCAGACTGCGCTCATTTATAGAATAACATATTAAACAATAACATTTCGTAGAAATGCGTATATATTCATATCCATATCAGGATTTGTTAGATCTGTAATTAAACACGAACCTAAGCAAAGTTACGTAGATGTTTGGATATATGCGCGTATATAAGACAATCGTTTCAAATGATGTATTATGTGTCGTGCCGCGTACAATTATAGTTTGGTACAATACAATTAATACATATGATATTGAATTGCAATGATATATAATTAATAAGATATTTTATTGATATATATTACAACAGTAAGCAGTATTACTAGACATATCGCAAACATTAACCGATGTAGTTATTACAGTAATGGTAGTTTGTGTAGAAGTGCTCAAAACACAGATATTGCTTGCACCATAAACAGCCCACAATTGCGGGTTTATCACAAATACAACACAAGGGTGTAGACTATGCATCTTTGGCAAAAGGATATAGTAGTAGAAGAATGAATGATATTTCATTAAACAATAGACGTTTTCGATTGTACACAGCTGGTTAACCAATGAGTTCGAACCATGACGTGATAGGTAAGAACCGGGTATTAACAAGTTATCCGATCGAATGTAAACGGTTATACAGGTTTGGTTATAACTGTTGTAGGTTATAACATTCGGCTTTATATTTTCGAAATACTAACGTTACACTAGCCTTTTTTTACGAAATGTATAAGAGAATTACTGAAAAGGAAATATTTGCGTCTTGCATTAGGCTGTTGGACGATATCACACATTCTCCAAACAACAGTTTGAATGTTTTGCCTGTCATTTTAAAAAATTGTGCATATAAAATTATTCCTTTATACGAAAGAGTAAGACATGAGAGAATACCAGATTATTTCGAAACTTGGGGTTAATAGATATCCGGCGTATGATTTTTATATGCGTTTTAGAATGCAAGTCGATACATTTCAGTGCTTAGTCCGTCTAGTACACTCAAATTTTACAAGAAAAAATATAGGCGGATGCATGGCAGTGCCATTAGAAAAATGTCTCTTGATGAGGCTTTGGTATTTAGCGAAAGCAGAGACAATTGCGTCTATTGCAGATCACTTCATTGTTGCAAATTAAACAGCATGTGTATTAATAAATGAACTATTAGAATGTATTGTAAAACTATCAAGTAAGATAATTATTTGGCCTACGTCAGAGGAAGCTACGTATTTCAGTAGCCAGAAATCGCTGGGTTTCCTGGTAAACTTCAATTTTTTTACTGATTTAGAATACGCACTTATTCAGTAACGCAGTTGACGATATTAATTAAAATAATTAATATTAATGGAATGTCACTCATAAAAGATTATTCAATTAATAGTGTAGTTGTAAAAGTTTCCTATATCGCATAAGCCGTATTTTTTTAATTTGCCGTTATTAATGGCCTCCTCAAAAAATTCATACATAAAGTTATCATCTGCAAATTAAATTTTATTAAGAATAAATGTAAAACACATATCTTTATATTTACCGTGGATTAAATTATCTATAACTATACTATCAGTTTCTTCAAACTGAACATTTATACTATTAATTATAAATTTAAGCAACATTTTTAATACTTTTCCTACGACTGATGAAAACTTAGGATTGACACCCGTTGCAAACAGCTGTAAACAGTAAGAAGAGATTATGTATATTGCGTTTAATACCCAAGTCCCGCCTCCGGTTAAAATTGGTTCAACCAGGTTGGAACTGTGACGTCACGAAAAACACAATCGAATACTATTAGTTATAACCGAATGATACCTGGTTGAAACCAATATACAATCGAAAACGTTTAATATATAAAATATCAATGAACACATTTAGTAAATACATCTGATAGTTTTTTGCTATTTAATGTTGAATATTTATTAATATTTATTATTATTATTATTATTTTCTCTAAACTTATTATACACCAACGTTTTCTACCATAAAAGCGCCTTTTTTTGAATATGTTAAGTAAGCAGTGATATATCAGGATCTAGAAGTCAGTAAATGGAAAGACGAAGGTTTGTTATAGAAAGCAAAACAGAATTGCCAAGAAGAAATTACCAAAGGGAAAAAGAGCAACCTTTATGAGATTACACTTGAAAACACTTAAAAACTAGACAAGGGAACTCATGAAAGAGAAACGAGAAAGACATGCAACTCGAGACTAATATGCCCTGCTCCCGTTAAAATGTGTATCATCTAAGAAACACGACGGCAATAAAACTAAATCTCGACGCGTTAACGCGTCGACTGCGTAACTCATACCCGACTCTACTCTCCTGCTCCAGGACAATGCTATTTGTGAAATATCATATACGGCATTAAAACAAAAATGAGGCAGTTCCACCCTCCTAACTCCGGTCGAATTTTCCCAAACGACGCCGGCGTCGCCTCCAAGTTTAACAACGCGAGCCAAGTTGGCGCGCCCGCCGCAAGTTTTACAACTGTTCCACTTCGCGCGACGCGACGTCATTACGACCACTGCAAAAAGACTGCGACGGAGCAGACTGCCATTCGCGAAACGACGCCGAAGACCGCGAGGTATTCAGCCGTTAACAATTAACACGATAGCGAAAGGCTCTTTGGTGCGCTCGCTCCGTGCGCGGAATACATCATCCGGACACGGTGAGATAAGCAAACGAGTTCTCCCTACGCCGTTCAACCACTTTTCGTCGCTTATTTGTCTTTGAAGAAAAAAAGATGGGGAAATTTGTATTGTTCGATTTATAACAGGGGTTACTAAAGTATTAATCCGAATTTGATTTCGTTTTAAGTGTTCCACAGGGGAAGAATCGTGATAGAAAAAATGATTCGGCCTCTCATTGGTTACTGTAATCACGTGATAAATTAGTTCATTATGCTGAAATGATAGCATTGTGTTCATTAGAATAGATATCTATGAATGCGGCAGGTGTCATTTACAGCGCGAGAATTCAATTTCAGAGAATTCGAGCGCTATAAGTGACCTAGCGAAATATTTAGAAAATCGTGTTTAGTTTAATAACACTAGTTAACAAGACTTTTGCCTCAAGCACTAAAATGCCTGATTCTCATATACTTTTGCAAACTGAAATCAGTTACGTTTTCGGAATTCCTACATCACCCTCAGTTTATATGTTCCAAGATATTCGCTTATCCACCTAAAATATGCATGCATAGACATGTATGTACTATAAGAGAACATGTCTTGACGTTATTTCAGTTGTCTGGAGCTCGGAACTGATCAAGTAGCATGCAATGGTTAATGTTTGAACATGTGTTGCCTTGTTAAGACCTGCATTTCCCATTCCTACATAGCATCTCTTGTTATTTCAGAGCTCGGCGAAGAAACATATACGCTGACGTTGTTAACGATTTAAAGAGTGTTGCGTTATGGTGTTTGGTTCAAGCTATTATAGTGAAACCGCGAACATTTGATCATCTGTAAAAATGCCGGAGAAGTGTGTAAACCAACCGAACCCTTTTTGCTACAATTGCTGTAAACTGACATTTAAATAACAAAAACGGTCTTTCACACCTCTCCTTAAAAAGGGCTATGAGCAGTATTTCAACTGTAAAGTAAGTGAAGACAAAAGCTGAGCTCACCATATTTATTGTGTTACGTATGTCAGATTTCTTACAGCGTGAGCAAAAGGTTAAAAGACATATGTGGAGCTTTTTTCCAAAACGCAATTTCTAACAAAAACTGTTTTTCAAGAAATTGCAAATTAAACTTTCTCAGTAAAAACATTTTTTTTTAACTTACATTTTAGAGTAAAAGGAAAATTAAGATCCCTAAAACAAATATTCGCGAAACAATTTGCTGAAAAATTATATTTGTAACAAAAAACAGAGAAAAATACAAAAATAAATTGCATATTGAAAATAAAACTGACATTTATTTCATTTTGAAAATAAAATTTAGTATAAATTGCATTTTGAAGAAAAAACAAACAAATTTCTATTTCACTTTTTTTATTTATAAAAATACAAGAACTATTATAGTTTTACTCCGGAGTCATCTTCTAAGCAGTCGCAATTATTATCTTCATCACCTAAATCTTCATTTTCTGTCTCATGGTTCTGACAGCTACTTACAGCCTAACTTTTTTCTAAAAAAAAATTGTAAAAAACAAACTTCTCAACATTTTTCCACTCTTCGTCATAGAGTGTCATCAGGGTTTCAATGTTTTTCAACTTAAGTGGTTTTACTGTTTTTAGCGGCAATTTCTCAACAGTCACAGAGCTAATGGATACTCCTTTTTTCATTATCGTCATAAACTGTTTTGATATCATCATTTCGGTAATTTTTAATTTAATTACTTTATTTTTGTTTTTCGTATTTATTTTCTTTTTAATAAAAAAATTCTTTTCATATCACTAATTCCAGTAAATTTTTACAGTTAGCGTCACTCATCTTCTTAATGTCTCAGACCACCCACTCTTCTCCCAATCTTCTAACTCTTCCTACTTCTCTAAGAATTTATTCATAATCCTCTTTTAACACAATCTGACTTCTTTTTGTGTATTTTTTCTCTATTTGACTAAAGATACGATCTGCAAGCGTGTAAGAATGCCCCCTTACGGAAAAAATTACGGTTATATTGTCAAGGTTTTCAGGAGCATCATGGTATAACTAAAAACACATCGAACGTATAACACAACAGTTTTTATTTTGCCCTGCGCAACCGTCGGCAAAAAATCGTAAACTTGTTACGTTATCTGGTATCTCTAACTCGCTTAAAAATCTCCAATGGCTGACTTCCGTGGCATTAATTTGAATAGCATGTAGCAAAACCACAGTTTTCATTCAAATGTACTCTTCACAGAAAATGGAAAAAAAGAAAAACTTCAAAGTAAAGATGTATAGGAAAGACACAGAAAGTTATTAGTATCTCATTTAATGTTGTTTTTGTAAATTTCTGTTATAATAATGGCCTTTTCATGGCCATTTCACTCAATTTTAGGCGATTTATATAATAAAAAAAGATATCTAGACTTCGCACAAGTTTTTTTTTTTGTATTTAATATAATTATTATTTGTTTACTTTATGGAAATTGTAGATAGTGAATGAATACCATATACAACATTTTTCTCTATTTTCCTTTCCAGAATTTGCCTCTTTACTTCCTTTCCCAGGACCTCTTGGTGACGCAGTCTTTTGAAGATCTATTTGGCGGCATTAATTTGAATTTAAAAACCTTATGCTCGATTTTTATGAAGTGTTTGTTAAAAATTTGGAAATAATACTTAATACATATTTCTATTAGTTTTGAGAACGAAGCTTCCACTTCAACAACTTCTAGCAGTCTATTTCAGTCATTACACGAATGAAGCGCTTATGCATGAAGTAGATCTTTCACATTGTCTTCACGAGAATAAACGTAGGTACGGCAAGGTGTTAGTATGTAAACAATTTATTATTTAGGGAAAGACAGTTTATCAATCATCAATAAGTTAGCTATAGGGATTGACTGTTACAAGACAACACAGTTAGCAACCACAACTCCCTGGTATTCCAGGGAAATAACAGTCGGTAAATTAACAGATGGCGCCATCTAGATAAGGGGACGATATCACACATTTAAGTTGCTGTAATGCCCGTAATTGTTCCCGGCTTATAATTACAATTTATTGCCACCATAATTATGATGCACTAGTGCATCAACTAGGTGCTCGTGTCCTGTGCATAGTAAATATTTATTCGCTAATTTTAACGTGCATCCGTGTTGCACCGTGCACGGACTTTTCGAGAGAGAGAAAAAATATATACATGCTTAATATGGAATGTCAATGTTTTGTGCGTTCTATTAATTAGAGCGTGACCGATAATAATATAAATAACCTGCCCAAACTCACAAATGCTCCGACTGAATTTGAAATATCAGCTATTTTATTTTGCTATAAATAAATAAAATATATTTATTTTAACTCAACTAACACAACATAGACATCAGAACGAATAATATTATATTTTAATGGAAATATGGTTTTTGCTTTATTTTTTATTTATTTAAATAATTATTTTTTAATTTCTTGGATATTCATTCAACATAATTGAATACAATTGTAGTTTATAATACTGAATAATAGTAATAATTAAGCTACTATGGTCCTAACATCCTATACTTTATAGCAACGAAGAATTTTTTTTGCATTGACTCTTTAATTGGGTACCTATGCTAAGAGTGTTGGATACCAGCTCATTGAGTCGATTAACGTGACATCTTCACTTGAATATATGGCCTACAAACGACGTACGATTGTATGAATAAAGGTGTAATGAATGTTCTAATGGAGGATGTGCAAAATCGGTAGCAGCAAGCAGTAACCAAGATACAGTAAATTAATCCACCTTTCTTGCTTATGGGTAATTAAAGGCAATTAAGTATTTGGCAATAGCATAAGATAAAAGTGAGAGAAGAATTTCTATGTCGTTTGTAACAAACATTTACTTACTAAAATAAAATTGTATTGTGTCAAAATTGTCATTACACTACAAAAGATAAAGAAAACTACCGCAAAAGCATTCACCAGAAGGAGGGACTTAGATGGTCTTGGACTTTTAAAGCATTCTGCGAAAAGTTAAAAGAAGAAAAAACTGGCAAAAGAAGAAGATATCTTCGTCATCCTAGACTCCCAGTTTATTTGAAATCAACAGCTTCGGGCAATTAAAATCAGGACAGAGACAACATTCATGTTGACTACGAGACCCCATGGAAAGAAACATGGGGATTAAGATCTAATACGAAGTACTGGACATCACGGTGATCAAGCCCATGATCACTTTTGCATCTCCGTTACAGTGATTAAGGTGTAGCACCAAACTGCTATAACTAGCAAGATACAGGGCATGCATGTTTAGGAATAACAGGGGCAATGAGGACTAGTTCTACAGCAGCAATAAAATGCCTCCTAAGACCTCACTCCTCCCTTCTTCGTGGGGCAAAAATGGAGATTTGAAGATTACATCTTACCACAATCTGTGTGAATTCGAGGCTCTGAACACAAAAAGACAGGCAATTCTTGACAAACCAAAAATGAACCCACACGATTACTTTGATCAACCAACCAGAGACCTGTGCACTGATAACTTCTGGTGTCGTCAGTATTTATGCGGCTTTTTATTTGTCTATCTCTTTTGGATGTGTTTCCCGAGCATGTTGCGCCAATTTTGATTTTTCGATTTCCCATCTCCTGCAGATCTTTTCGTGTTCTTCTACTCTTATATTGAGCTGGCCTACTTGTTTCGCCAATGCATCGCGTCCACATTCACATGGAATGCTGTATATACAGTTTTTAGTTCGTTGGTTTATGTTGTCCTTGATCTTCTTGTGTTGGAGATTCTTATCATCATTCTAATTTCATATTACTTACCTATCTTTTTGTTTTTTTCTGATAGGCCCTTTATGTATAAAATTGTGGTAATGTTCTTGTCTAGTCGCGTTTGTTCTCCGACTTCTTGCTTTACGCAACATATCTTCCAGATATCCATTCATTCTGAGCTTGTCAGTAATAGTTTTAAATCCTTATTTGCATCAGTTGAATCGGGGCATATGATTTTTACGCTAGGCTTACGTACAGGCATGTTTCGACTCCAATTTTAGTGTGTCAAGGGTGGTTTGGTTGTAATGTAGATACTGCTCTGTGTAGGTAACTTTTCTGTATACACTTAGTTCTTATGTTTCCATCACTCATTCTTCTAGACTAGAACATTCTTTTTTCCAATTCCATGATGAACTTGATCAAAGGTTCTATGTTGTTAATATGTGTAAGATTCCCCTGGAGTAATTATATCCATGTAGGCCATATGACGAAAGTATCATTGAGGTATCTGAGCCATAGCCTTGGCTTGAGAATCTTGAGATGATGTGTTCGTATTGTTGTTTGTTCAAATTGTTCCATATATATGTTGTTCAGAACTGGCGATAGAGGTTAGCCCATGGACATCCCAAATTCGTGTTTGTAGAATTTGTCTCCTTTATGCAAGTACGTTGTTTCGTACGCATATTGTTAGTAGTTCCATGATTGTCTTTATCCTTAATTTTGTCCTTGTTTATAGGGTATTATCTTGTGAAAGTTTTCTTTGATTATCGTTAGTGTTTTATCTGGTGGTACATTTGTGAAGAGGCTGGTGACATCGAAACTAAACTAACCATTGTGTCATTTGGATTTAAATGTAAGTTCTTCATCTTTTCAACGAAAATCTCTGTGTTTGTAACCGCGGATTTTGTAAAGCATGTTAGTGGTTTACCTATCTGTAGTAGGAACTCAACAAATGGATATTATCATATTCTACACTGAGAAAAGAGATTGCATTAAATAAAAAGTTTTATAACTTTTGGTTTTTATCATGTTCAACGAAAAGAATACCTTTTCTCTGAAAAGTGTTTATTTTAATTGAAAGTAGCGTGCTGTTTTGCCGGAAGACTATTTTCTCCTTAAGTACATGCTTTTCGACAAAAATTATATTTAAAAAAGCCGGACGTTTTGCTTTATTGCGTGAAACACGCATATATAAATTGATTTCAAACTCTTTGCCTTTTAACGGAAAATGCAAGAACCTGTATTCAAGCTGAGTGCTTCTTTACGCGGAAGTGTTTTAGTTTTATTCATTTTCCCACGTGCATAAGTCTCAGATACATAAACAATAATGAACAAAAGTGAATATTTTTTGGGCGAGATTAAAAAAATTTCAAAGATAATTGGAATCTTTTCAGTTAATGCTGATTTAAAGCCAAGGAACTTTACAGCTGTATATAGTGTTTAAAAGTTTTAAAACTGTTATACACGGCAAACAAGCGTGTTGTTTTCAACCATTTTTCATGCATTTGGTTACACTACAAAATTATTACTTGATTTAGGAATATTAAAAATATTCCTGTATTCAATCAAACAAATAATTTGGTTAGTAGATTTATTTGAAGCTAGCGCAATATTTATTAATTTAAATAAATACTTACATGGAAGTAACGATAAATATCGCATTTTATTTTCGTATAGCAGTTTTCTCCCCATATAGTACTGCAGATGAGCAGATATACTTATGTGTAGTAGAGAAATTGTCGCATAGGTGGCGCATCTCCTATTTCATTCCAGTAACAGATAATATTACGCACAAAATAGGCTGGAAACTACGAACGTAACAAACTATTCTGGTATATTTACTAGAACAACATCAGATAGGACTCCTATCATAGGAGTCATCGCCATTGAAAGGACGATTTCTTTAACGGCACACTAGAGTACTAGGGTGGTCAATTGCGACCAACTCCCCCAATACTACTAGGATTTACAAGATTCTAACGGCAAATCCCTCCTTAGTGCGTGTGTTTTTGGAGATAATTCATTTTCATTTCGATTAAAAATGATCACGGCATTTTGTTGTGTCTACGCTTAAGTCTAAAATGAATAAATGTTATAAGAAAAGGAAGAAAGACCTCTTGAATCAAAATACTTACGATTTTCTGCCAATCTGCATAGTTTTCAAGCTCAAAATAAAGAGGACTTGAATCAACTATCAATATCTTTCACTTAAAAGAATAAACTGTTTCAAGGAAAAATATATTATTTCCGAAGAAATGCGTGAATTTAAAATTATATTCCTTTTTTAAGGCAATACCAAATCATGTTGGCCATATAGAAAACGCAAAAACTTTTGGTTTAATGCAATTTCTTTTAAATGAAAAGGATATTTCTCTCAGTATAGTAATCCATCATCAAAAATTTTACTTATCTTATTTTTGTTTTAGTATCCTTTGCACAATAAAGGCATTTATTATTATTATTATTATAATTATAAATACAAGAAAAAAGTATTTGTAAAAACTTATTTTCTAAACAAATACCTTACACCATTCTTTCCTAGCATTCGGTATCTCCCAATGGAACACTAGTTTTGTTTGTTTGTAGAAAAAGAAAATAATACAGTAACAACTTTACTGACAAATAACACTACTCTTTGGCTCTAATAACACCCCAACGACGCCTAATACGCTTACAACGCCATCTACCCCATTTCCCGTTATGTCATCCTGTTATGAGACTCTTTTAGATGGTATTGTTGCACTCTCTATATGCGCATACATTACCTCCGGGCGTAATTATTATTGAAAATTTCTTGATTATATTTTCGGTTCTGTCTTTTATGCTTATGCAAATGTTCCCCGTGGTGTGTTCTCGTCTGCCCGTCGCGGTTTTGACGGTGAAACGCGATCGTACGACCGCCGCATCTATGCCCACGTATAACGGACATATGTATACGTTCGCATATGAATTTTATTTCGCAAATTTGAATTCGCGGAATGGACATAAAGGGACTCCGGTCCGGAATACGCTCCGTTGCACCGGAGTAATATGCAACGCTAGCATCCATGATGTGCAGTGCGGAACGTTATAGCGGCGTATTACGAGTATTTGGTCGGCGTTGTTATGGACGCCCGACAGGATAGTAGTACCGCTAGTTGAAATGAGTAGATAGATATGTGGGTGAAATATAAAATGGATGCGGTTTCGGTACGGTAATGATGGAGATTTGTTTTATTTAAGTTAAGGGGGTTTAAAAAGAAGTTATTCGAATGACAAATCGAAAATTTATTCACGAAGGAATAATATAAATTATATTTATGGTTAATGCTTCACATCGGCAAGGAAATTTAAATATATAAGGAGATTGAAAGTTGGTCAATTTTTCACAAATTTATTAAATTAGTATGCTAACAGTTTCGTACTGAAACGTACAGGTAAAGAAAAATGTTTGTGAACAGTTCTCTAACACGTACGCAACACAAATTACAGAGAACGTAGGGGAATATCTTTCCCTCTACATAAACATTTTGTGATCGTAGAAATTGTAGGCAATAGAATTATTGTTTTAAGGTGTATCAGGAGAAAATGCTGAAGATTTTCAACAATGAACGCAATGATCTACACTATCAGAGTCTATTGAGCATATTAGCCTATTATTATACGCTAATTTCACATCTATTCTGAGAGAGGGCGATAGTTTGAGAATTAGTAATCACAAGCCTCTATCGGGTTAAGTTTAACGAACTAAATTTTTACGTAACCTTGTATTCCATAGTAAACAATTAAACGTTTGCTTTGGTGCTTTGGTTGTGAGGTGTTGCGAGGTTGCGCGGTGAAGTTTGGCAATACTCACCGCGTATGATATAAAAACATATTTAGTGCCAAGAAGTTTGTTATTGCTTTTTAGAGCATATTAGATGCTGAACATAGCTTGCTTATGGCAGATTATTACAATTAGTAGTTGCTAAATAAATAGAACGATGCTTGGCTTTTTGTATATTAGGAAAATGCAAAATATATCTATAATTTTTAATTTAGAATCGATTTTGATTCATTAAACTATTTGTTGCGCTTAATATGAAATTAAAAAAAATCTCAACTTCTATTTAAAAATGGGGTAACAGATATTTTTTAGTTTTATGCGTTTTCCCGAAACTCAGAATTTGTTATTACATCTACACTAAACTATTATTATTAATAAATACATTATATACGTAAGCTTTAATCTTAATAACCCATTCTATTAGTACTAAAAATTACATGACTAGACCAGACAAAATATAACATTTCTATCTAAATTAAATCGACAAATAAAAGCATAAATATGGAAAGTGAAAGAATTTTAAAAAAAGAACTCGGATAACATTCATTCTACAAAAAAAGAAAGAATTCTTGGCTATAAACAGTATCACATACAAAAAGCCATTGCATATTTCAAACCCGACATCATGCGGTTTATTTACTAAATAAAAGATTAATTCTGTACGATTTCCATAATTCATCTCATCCTAGCACATCCTTACAGAATATATATGCCTGTTTGGAACTCAAGAGTTCAATCTAGGGAAAAGGTTTCGGAATCTAAAATATTCCAAGTATTCATTTAACCGTTTTCCTGTAGGGTTAAAAAAACATATTCAGGAGTAATAAGTAAAATAATCAATTTTCTATTTACACGAATACACAAACTGTTAGATGAACTTTATGATATCTCCGGTAAATATGCAAACATCTAATAGGAGCTGTGACCAGTAAAAGAGGCCCTTTACAAGGAGTTCGTCATAATAAAATAAATAATCAATCAATAAAGAAAGAATATTTATTTTATTATAATGAAATGCTTCTGTTGTTCTAAAGATCGTATATTTTTTCGGTTCTAGTTCACATTTGTGAGTAATTTAAAATCAATTTTAAACTAATTTAATAGAAAACTCTTTTCCTTAAATTTAAGTAGTAGCATTAAACCATTCACATATCCTAAATGTTGACGTTATTAATCTTCAAGTCATCACGATTTGAAGTGTGCCACGTAAGATGTATCATCGGCGAAAGAACCGTGGATTGGCGGTCAAGCACAGTCCTGCGGCACACCACACACGACTCCCACCTGTCGAATAACATTGTCATTGCACTGCAATCGCACAAATGGCGACGATCGGCAAAATAAACGGAACCAGTCGTTACTTTGCCTAAAGCCATACCTTTCAAGTTTTAATAGAGTAATGAGACCACAATCGAATCGTTTGATAGATCGCAAAATACGTGGTTTCATTGTTTTTGTAAAGTGAAAATGTGAAATAGAAAAGTATAAATACATCACTGTTGACACTTCGGCCTAAACCTTATGATAGCAGAAGCGAACCCTCGGCCTTCAAAAATCTTCTAACCCTGAAACAACAACCTTCTCGAATACCTCGACAAAGTCGAGAGACAGACAGTCTGTAATCGACAAGCGAACCCGTTTCCCCCTTATTATTGTGTATTCTTGAAGCTTTAAACCACGATGGAAAGATAATAGAATTTTGTAGGGAAGATTATTAAAGTCGACCAAGACATTTAGATATCTTTAAAGTAAAAAAAAAAACTATTTTTTCAAATTAAACATGTATTTTCAGTGCGCATTAATGCCAGCGCAAGATCTACATCATAAGATATTAATTTTATTGGAAAGAGTGCAACGTCAAAATTTTAAATATCTCAAAACATAGCTTTAAGAATAGGAAACACTAATACAAACTTATCACAAATGATGCGAGCAATACACTGGACCCGTAAAAAGATGCACCATTCTATTTAAAATAAGGAAGTTGATATCGACTGCATACCAAAAGCGCTATAAGGTTGAACATATTTTCTCTAAATAGACCATAGTTGGCCATACTACTCTGCAGATTTTAAAATCAAATTGCTACTAAAAGTTCGAAAAATTCTAATGACCCAGTTCAGTTAGAACACCCCATATAATGAGGTGACTGCTAAAAAACATTTTTTTGCAACAGAATAGGGGTTTATTTTAAAGTTAGCTATTTAATTAATTATTTATTAAAGTCTTGAAAAGTTATATTCATTATCTCCATATAATAGTTATTTGATCACATCAAACTTTGTGTACATGTTAAAAATTAGACAAACACAATAAGATTACATACATAACAAATTAAAAGTTGGTCAAGATCAAAGCAAAAAATCTCTCAAATAATTCCTTTCCCATCCCGCGCAAAAATAAAAATCCTACAGTGTCTTCTAACAACAACCAAACAAATGGACGATATATACTGACTTTTATTTAAATTATACAAAAAATGTAATTAGATCCATATACCTAAATAAAATGAATGAATTAAAGGAGACAATACATTATAAATAAGTGATCCATGGTAGCCCCTAAATAAGAGGTAAACGCGTACCTGACTATTATTTTCATTATCTTGTCGTTTAATGGCTATTATGTTGTCATTTCCTTCATTTATGTTTGGTGTTTCAGTTCTCGTCTTGAATTTTCAAGTTATTTCTAGCGTCGAACGAAAAATAGAATAATGACGGTCTGTATTCAAAATTATAGAAAGTTTATCTAATTTTTGGGGAACATACATGAATACTACATACATATTTTTTTACAAAACTGCATACGGCTAGGTATACCCATGTATTTAAGTATACCTTTATATTATATAACATAACGTACTTACGTTACCCTCTTTATCGTCGATAAAAGTTTAGGCGTTGGCCGAACCATTGCTGTGTTAGTGCAAATGTCACTCGTACATTTTCATGATGCAGTGCATCCAGTTGCCATTTTTGTCTCGTTGTCAATGCGACATTTCGCCCGCGTTAAATGCATCTCCACGTAACAGCAGATGGTGGTGAAGCCAGCGAAGAAGGTACTAGCTTTTTCATTGCGGCAATACGCACGTCATGTTCCCAGAATATTTCATACGTTTCTAGAGGTTTATTACCTCGAGGCGGAATGAAGTTCTTAGTTCTGGTTCCTGGATATACGAGCAGCATACTGATATAACTGTGTACCATTATCCAAGAAGTTTTATTGCTTCCGTGCAAGTTAATTGCTTGTAATTTTCACAAAATATATTGATGTATTAATGAGATACATAAAACATTTCTTTTTGTTCTGTTTGTATTCATTTGAGTGCAGAAGCATTTGTTTTACATATCCGATAATAGGTACGTTTATTACTTCATCTAATCATCACAAGGCCTCGAAATAAATGTGGCTCAAGTCTAAATACACTCCCAAACAAATATCGCAAAGAGATTTATTTTCAAATATTGTTGAAATATAAAAATATATATCAAAGTAGACACATTTTATTTCTTACGTTATTCCACAAAAATTCTTTTCCATATTATCATAACTGAATAATAATAGGAAATTTTTTTTAAGACTCCAATATAAGGAAAACACAGAATGGTGTCAAAATTAGACATGAAGGGTATCATATTTTAACAGAACCACTTTCTTCAACACCTTTTTCAGCAAAATTGACACAATTTGTGCTAAAATTGAAAACTGTGTCGAATAATTAACAGTATTTTTTAGTTTTAGGTTTGCTATGTAAAATTTCAGCACATATACCAAAGCGTGCATTACACAAAAGAAATCATAGTGTAGACAATTAACCGATGCAATAAATATTTGAAACTACAAAACTGCCCATTCAATTTTAAAGGGAAACATTCTGCACACTTTTTATGTTGCTAAAGTTCAATCCCTCTATGAAAATAATAACTTCTTTGGCTGAATTTTTGCAAGACGATTTTAAATAAAATCTGTAGTTCGTTCAATGGCATCTTTCTTCACAATATGCCCTTCAGGAAGTAATGTTGATCACTGGCAAGATATCTACAGATGAAAACTAAATATTAGAATCAATATATGAAATATATAAAGTAGATTTTGACAGATCAAACTTTGAATCCAATTTACGAAAGAACATATTTTTTACCGAATAGTTTATTTTGCATAAATTTAGCTTAATAGGAATATTAAGTGTATTTTCAATCCAATTTTGTTGATATGTCAACATGAGAACATAGAAAAACTTACTGGACTTCGGTTTTGTCTGAAATTGACCTGTATGCATGGTTGCATACCCACTGCACAGTTACAATTTTATGTTTTGCGGTAATGTAAGTTGATTTCATAATTTGCAACAATTGTTTAATTTAATTTAGCTGTTTAAACCTACGATAACCATTGATTAATTTTCGCAACGACGATTTCCCCAGGAATAGTCTTGTCCAAGCCGTAATTAAGTACCCTTTAATTGAGATTCCCCATTTGCTGTTTCCCAGACTTAATTTTTCAGAGATGTGCGTCGCTGTTGCCGTCAAAAGGTATTCTGCGCCGAGATGACCCTAAATACAAGCTTATTGCTTCAATTTTTATTTCTTTATTTCACAAAGTTAATCAACAACTTTGATACTGGTTATATAAGAGTCTCATGCACACTATTCCACTTAAACTAAGCACTATAAATATGAATATCTGACTAGAGGACATACAAGCAACATTCTCCCCCAGCATCTCCAGTCACATTAAAGATTAAAGGGGTTGACCATGATACAAGAAAATAAGATATGCTCGTCTAAAAACCAAAACTCGTCTTTTTCGCGCATGGCCCTCAGATACGTCATCACTCGACTGTCGCCATTGTTGTTGATGTATTTACCAAATTAACAAGTTTCAGTTTATTTTTAAATCGATTAGGACACTTTATTTAGTTTTTATTTAATATTTTGTGTCAGCTTCTGCTTGCAGTAGTTTCGATTTACGTGTATAGTGACTTTAGTTAGTGTTACAAATTCTTGAGTGTTAGTTGTATTTCTTTGTAATATTCAACTTATACATGAAGATGTGGTAATCAAATTTATTCGGAACAATGACTTTCATTCGTTTGAGGGAGTAGAATAAAAGGAATTGATAAATGAATTTGTAAAAAAAAAGAAAAATAAAACACTACACTCACAATCATTAATTAATTCTTTCTTTTTTTATCTACATTTTCTTTATACCAACACTGTCTGCATTAATGGTTGTACCAGACTAATAGATATTTCATTTGCCATTAAAATGAATATGAACCACTTATAAATAGTGAAATTTTAGTACGTATGAGTACAAACAAGTATGAAGGTAAGAGCTAAAGAAGTGTAACATGTTCAGTTAAAGTAAAGCTTGTAATTATTAATGCTTTATTTGCTTCATCGCACTAAAATAAGCAAACATGAAATGTTATACTAAATGGCAAAAAATACTTTACATCAACAGAATCACTCCATCACAAAGCAATAACATTAACAATTTTTATGGTTGCATTTCTTAATGAAAAATTGCGCTATTTTTTTTTTATAATTACAATGATTTTGCATTCAATTGAAAATTACATTTAAAAATGTAAATTATCTAAAATTTAGTTTCAATGCAAATTTGATTGAAGGAAATAGCAAAAAACAGTTTTATTGATTTTAATAGGATAGATTTAAAAAAAAATAGTTAATTTTTCTTACATTGGTGATATCTATTAAATTATTGGATTGGTAGTAGGGGAAGGTGGGGCAAGATGGGAACGCTAAGCTTTAGAACACTGCATCAGGATTGCAAATTGATATGCAAGGTTCTAAGTAGGCTTGTTGTTATCTTTAAACATTTATCTGCTGATGGATGAATTTACAATTTTTCGATGGGTACTCTTGATGTTGTGAGAAAATTTTGAAAAGAAATGGGTAAATACACCATCTTGACCCACTATGGGTGCAAGATGGTGTTCCAGGTGAGTTAAGAATGGGTCGTAACAATAAATCTAGGTAATAGGTAAAAAAAAAATAGATTCTTAAAATATTCTTAAAAGCATGCAGAAACAAAGCTTAAACTCCTTAAAGCGGAACTACTTAAAATTAAAAAAAAAATACAATAACGATAAGAATATTAAACTTAATCTTCACAATTGAGACAATAGAAGACGAACTCATCCACGTTATTCGCACACCCTCCATGTACCCAACCTCGCCATCCATGGTATTGTATCAATACTTCCCCTTACAATACTAACACAGAGCGTCATCTTCCTCAACAGAAGAACTTGATCATTTCCTTGCCGCTTCCTAAAAATCTATCTCTTTGCTTTCCTTACAAAATTCGGCTTCTTGATCTCTTCTGTTTTCTTCTTTGTAATTTTTTTATTCCTTTAACTCCCCCTCAGCACTTCTAGTTGCCTTAGGGATTCTCCAGACTTCTATTTTCTTATAGCAGATTTTTATACATAGTGCGTATCAACACTCATCAACAATCCTTACTGTCGTCTTTCCCTTGTTACGCTTTGATTGAACCTGTACTTTATTCCTAACATGAGAAATAGGCCTTATGTCTTTGAGAAAGCATAATGGAGACTCCATCAATAACTGAACTGAAGGTATCATCAAGAGCCTGGAAACACAACCCGATGCCCTTTAGCAAAATAGATTAGTTTTATATTTCTAGTGTATGTATGATGAAAACCGGCGATTCTCTAGAGACCCCTAATAGATCTACGAATTTCTCAAATCAGGAATAGATGTTTGTTTGCCTCCAACCGCTTCAATGAACTTCGGCCCCTGCTCTCGGAGAACAATTATTCATAAGCTATAGATTCATTCTAGCTCGTGGTAATACACGCATTGGAGGGTAAATAAGCTTCTGCTGCACTAAAACAGACTTCAATGGTAACAGTAGCTCCCTGTTCTGACGAAGTTAAGGCGCGTTGTTTTTGGTGCAATTGATACACCAGTCTCAGCACAATTCCAAATTTTATCTGCAGTAAATTTATGCTTATCCAAAGCTTTGCCAAGCAAATCGAAAACTTCTTTTGCCGCTATTCTGTTAAAGCCCATGGCTCTTGGAGCTCTTGTCATTTCGCGTTTTCTAATTGATAAGTCCGGATCATATCCCACAAATCCTTTCAGTCAATCTTCCGGCAATTTTTGCATTTGTTCAACAATGAACTTTCCCCAATTTTTCAGACCATCGATAAGCAAGGTTTTCTGAAATCTTGAAATGTTAATCCTAAAAGACCCAATTCTATTTTTCCAAATATGTAACTAGCTGTGTCTCGCCTTCTAGGGAAAAAAGTGTTTTTAGTCTAATGATTTTCTAAGTTGGAGAGGTCCAGCAAGCTGACGCACTTCTTCCACTTTTCTTTCTAGAATTGTTTGTGATACCTCATACTCATTCTCTTCTCTTCTGTACCCACGACAACCCTGTTGCAAGTAATGAAACGATTTAATTCTATATTTAACAATCCAATTATATCCAGGCATAACGGACCACACTGAAGAGTAAGATATTGATGTCTCCATGTTGCCCCATACCAATAGCCCCATCTTGCCTCTTTGGAACATTTTCTAGTTATGTTATAATAACATATTAAATATTTGAAATAAACAAATAATGCACTATAGAAAATACATGCAATACATGTCAATTAATAAGCACAAAAAAGTGTAGTTGTAAATAATTTACTTATACTTCCGATACTGGCCGTTGGACTCGCCATCAAAACAATAACGAAATTCTGGAAATTGCAAAGTTCACGCACAAACAGCAATAACTTTGTTATTACGACTAGTAAAGTTTCCTACATTGCAACAAACATAAAACAACACTTGTCAATATTAGGACTGCTATTATTTGACAGATGCTTACTGCCGTTTCGTAGATAAGACGATGTTCCCATCATGCCTCGTGGCCCCATCTTGCCCACCCTCCCCTACAATGATTTTTTTTTTTTTCAAAATGATTTTGCATTCAATTGAAAATTACATTTAAAAATGTGAGTTACACTGTTTAGGCACTGTTTAAAATTTAATATTAAATAATTTAATTAAACTATTATATTAAAAATTTTTTTTACACCGGTCTGTGTGCTACCTTGTAGCATTACATTATATCTACGCTCTATATATTGTAATAGCTAAGTACAAGTTGCAACTTGAATTCAAAAGCACATTTAATTTTTTTTTCACCATCACACGTTTTTGACTACGCTGTGAAACACCATCTATATGTAATATAACAAAAAATATTATTATGTTTTAGTTTCGTAATTTAATAACTTAATTTCAACGAAACTCTAACTAATCGTAATACCTTTTCAAATTAATAATCTGTCACGACAGCTGAATTAATTCATCCTTTTTGGAAAATTACTCCCTCGTCCGCTTCACCCAAAATACCCGTAGCAAATAGAGTTAAAGCGAATCATTAATTCAAAAGGCGTGCGGTCTCATTCGAACAAAATTCGTCCGCGTTTGATCACGAACAAA